>CABHPH010117964.1:37513-56018 GCA_902168325.1 Peromyscus nudipes
ATGGATTTGTTCCAGATTAAGATACATCAGGTTTGACCAGCCAAGACCCCCTGAAAAGTCTCCGATGACACCATGGCCCAAATGATCCAACATCCAGAATGGCTTCAAGGCAACTGGCTCAGACAATACACCCTCATGGACTACTCCATAATCCTAAAATTTTCTTTGTGTCCCCCATAAGATACAGCGCCCCCCTCCAGCAGGAAATAGTAAGAGAAGCTACGCCCAAATTCCCAAATATACCAAGCTGGCTTTGGAGATGGAACTGACTCACTCCTTCCCTAAACCCAAACATATTGCTAAAAAAAAAAAATATTGAAAGATTCTTTTGTCCCATATCAGAAGAGCCCTCTGGTGTGGGACAGAGAAAAACCAATATTTTTATTTTAATCAGGTTGATTATAAATACAATATCTTTCTAAAGAAGAAAAGGGGATAGTTTAGATATGATAGGATGGAAGGGTAGATTAATGAACCTACTTTTAAAGACCAACAACTTGTTTGAAATGTTTTACATTGGTATAGATTTTAGTTTGTTGATACCAGTTTAAACTTAATTTTGTTATACTTTATATATATTTCTATTCTCGTTTGAGATGTTATGTTTATGTAATTCATTTAGATTGTAATGGATAATTAAGAAATACAAATTAATAATTAGTCTTCTATGATATTCAAACTTGTAGCATATTAAGTTTTCTAGGTATATATAGATATATTTCAGATAGACAGGTAATCTTCAAACACTTCAAAGACCTACAGAATATGGCATTTAAAATATTTTTTAAAATTTAGACTTTCTGGACAGTGAGACATGTCTGCTCCTGGCAGCACTGGATTTACTTCAGAGAGGAGGATGGGCATCAAAGACACTCTATATGGAGTTTATCTTCACCTTGGCAAAAATAGCCATTTGGACAAGAAACTGTTTTTGCCTGGACTGCTTGATCGACTGGACATGCAGGATCCATGGGAAGGTGACCACTGAACTTTGCTTGGTGAAATGGTCCTTTAGGTTCCTGCTTCCAGAGAAAACTGCCAGACATTCTACAGGACAGAGAGAAAAATGACTGAGAGACTCTAGCCCTGTGGGCTGAAGACAGATGCCCCAACTTTACAAGAGAACTTTGGATGACTATCCAGGCTTCCAGCTGTCTCTGTCTACCCTGTAAGACTCCCGAAAGTTGCTTGCATCCTTCTCCCATTTCTTAGGTAATATTATATCCTTCTGAGGTCTTTGATGTAGTTGAAGACTAGTTATAATTTTCCTTAGTTATGATAAAGATAAGTTAGATATAAAACCTTAGACTCACAAATATAAGATAGATAGGATATCTTCTTTAATATTGTAACTGTAATTCTTGCTTGATAATTGTTTTGTTATATGTAATTTTACTGTGTTAAAGTTAAAACTTTCTTTTTGAAAAAAAAAGGAAAAGGGGAAGTGCTGTGGATGACTGATTGATAAATAAAATACTGATTGGCCAGTAGCCAGGCAGGAAGTATAGGTGGGACTAACAGAGAGGAGAATTGAGAGAACAGGAAGGCAGAGAGGAAATGCTGCCAGCTGCCACCATGACAAACAACATGTAAAGATACCAGTAAGCCACAAGCCATGTGGTAACTTATAGATTAATAGAAATGGGTTAATTTAAGATATAAGAACAGTTAGCAAGAAGCCTGCCATGGCCATACAGTTTGTAAGCAATATAAGTCTCTGTGTGTTTACTTGGTTGGGTCTGAGAGGTTGTGGGACTGGTGGGTGAGAGAGAGTTGTCCTGAGTATGGGCCAGGCAGGAAAACTCTAGCTACATAGAACAAAGAGAATTAGGTGGGTTTTGGTTTGTTTGGTTTCTGTTGTTGTTGTTGTTTTGAGGGGGCATTCAAGACAGGTATTTCTGTGTAGCCCTGGCTATCCTGAAACTCACTCTGTAGACCAGGCTGGCCCCAAACTCACAGAAATCTACCTACCTCTGCCTCCCAATTGCTGGGATTAAAGGTGTGCACCACCACTGCCCCACATGAGAATCAGGCTTTAGAGATCCCCTATTTTTGGAAATGAAAGAATCTTGGGGTTTGGTGGGGTGAAGAATCTCACCTCTTCTAGACCTGGAAGCATCCTTTGTTCCTAAGTCCCCTCCTTTCACCGGTGGAGATTAGAAACCTTTTGTGTCTATCTTTGAAACTCAACTTGAAGCTCCAAACTTCTGTGTTCCTGTTAAACACACCAGTTTTACAAGTGAAAAAACATGGTAGTCTGCCAACTAAACATAGGAGCATGAAGTGTATCTCTTGGAAATAGAGACGGCTCTATAGTTAAAAGCACTTGCTGCTCTGCCAAAGGACCTAAGTTTGGTTCCCGGCACCTCATATCAAGCAGCTCACAACTGCCTGTAACCCCAGTTTTAGAGGACCTGATGAGCTCTTCTGGCCTCAGTGAGTACATACATACATACATACACACACACACACACACACACACACACACACACACCATATACACACACATACACATGTGGCTACTCTCACATAGACATACACAGAGACATATAAATAAAAACAAATATTTAAAATATCTCCTCTCTCACCAGGACTTTACCATAGGATCACAGTCAGTGTGTTCTAGAGCAGTGGTTCTCAATCTGTGGGTCATGACCCCTTTGGGGGAATCAAACAACCTTTTCACAGGGGTTGCATATCAGATATTTACATTACAGTCCGTAACAACAGCAAATTTACCATTATGAAGTAGCAAGGAAAATTTATGGTTGTGGGTCACCACAACATGAGGTACTGTATTAAAGGGTCACAGCATTAGGAAGGTTGAGAACCGCTGCTCTAGAGGAATATACTCTCTAGAAACTGCCTGAACAAGAATTCAGAATCATAATTATAAGGAATGCCAGTGGGAATTTGAAGGGAAAGGAGGGAAGAGGAGGGGGGAGAAGGGGAGAGGAGGGGAGGAGCTTAATAATAATTATTAAAATTTTTTAACTTGGGAAAGTTATAGACATCTGGGTCCAGAAAGCTCAAAGGAAGTCTAATAAGTTCAACCACAAATGTTCTCCCAGTGATATATTCTGGTCAGGGTTTTCTGACACCCCGAATGAATGGTGTTATAAAGTCCTAAAAGAAAAACCTGCCAACCAAGAATACTATACCCAGCACAGCTACCCATTGGAAGTGAGGAGTTTAAAAGTCTTTTCAAGACAAGCAAACATGGGAAGAATTCATCACCACTGGACCAACCTTCCAGGAAATGCTTACAGAAGTCCTACACTAATGGTGGATAATAACTACCACCATAAAAACTTGTCAATTAGAACATCCACAAACAGCAAATACACAGATCTTACCAGTGCAGCAAAACGCAAAGGTAACAAATAAAAAGAAAGGAAGGAACAAAGTGTCTACAAAAGAGGTAGAAATAATAAGAGTATAAGAGTGGGTCTTTATTTTCGATAGTAGCCCTTGAATACAAATATTTAATTCTCCAACTGAAAAAAAAATAGGCTTGCTGAACATATTTTTAAAAAAACAAGGCCCAGTGACCATGCTGCCTGGAAGCAACTTGCCTCAACAGCAAAGATACACATGACCTGAAAGGGAAGAGATGGAAGAAGGCAGTTTACATAAACGAAAACAACTGTGGCCAGGAATCATGGTATCAGTCACGCCCATAACTGTGAAAAGAGGTGAGCAGGATTACTGTCCAATGATGAAGGTATTAATTCCAAAGAAAATAAGCTAGAACAATATGCAGATTGATGCTGGGGCAGCTAATTAAACAAGGGAGAAGCAGACCCTCGCACAATCATAATTCAATGCCTCACTTGCATTAATAGATCACCCAGATGCCATGCTCAATGGCAGACTTCTTAGCAGAAATCTGACAAGCCTGCAGAACAGTGTGAGGTGGCAGGCAGATCATCAGATTTAAACTAAACTATAGAACAAAGGGACAAGCAAACACTTACCAGACATTTCACCAACAGCTGCAGAACATACATTGTCCTTATCAGGTCATAGGTCATTCTCTAGGAGACACCAAATACCCAAGCCAGACAGAGTCCAAAGTAGAGCTGACAACCAAGCTCCCAGATGGAGCTCTCAACAAGAAATCAAGGCCAATAGTACAACTGAAACACACAATACACTCAAGTAGAATTTACCCCAGGGATGTAAGGGTGGTTCAACACATGCAAACCAATAAAGCATCACCAACCATCAGGAAGAACTAACGTCATATGACCATCTCAATATACACAATGTGATCCAACATCCTTTTATGATAAAAGAAACCCTCAACCAGTTGGGTACAGAGGAAAGTCCCTGGACACAATAAAGGCTGGTTACCAGATGCCTGCGACCAACATTACAGTTTCCTCTAAGATCAGAAATAAGATGAGGGTGTCTCTGGTGGCATTTCCAGAGAGGATTAGCTAAAGAGGGAAGATCTGGCCTGAATGTGAGTGAGACCTTCCCAGAGACTGGAACCTGGATGGAGTAACAGATGGAAAGGAGAAGGCCACTGCATTCTCTCCCTCCCTCTCCCTTCCCTTCCCCCCTCTCCTTTCCCTTTCTCCCCTTCTCCCCTCTCTCCTCCCCTCTCCCCTTTCTCACTCATGGCTGCTATGATATTAGTCATCCCCTACATGCACTTCCTCAATGGGATGAAATGAAATTTCTGAAACTACAGGTCAAAATTAATTATCCCCCTTGTTTTTTCTCAGACATTTGTCACAGGGCTGAAAAGTCTGCCTCACACGTCATTCAACTAAGAAAGGGTCACCATCCCGAATATATAGGGAATTCAAACAACTCAGTAGAAAAAAAACCCTATAATTTAATTAAAAGGTGGGCAAATGAAATGCCTAGACATTTCTCCAAAGAAGATATACAAGTGGACCGCACATCAATAATCATGATCAATATCACCAGTCACCACAAGATGAAATCAAAACCACAGTGTGATGTGATTTCACCATAGTTAGAATAGTTATGACAAAAAAGATCAAAAGAAATAAATGCTTAGAGGGTGTGAATGAAGGGGAACTCTCCTACTATTGGTAGGAATATAAATTATAAAGGCCATTATAGAAAAAAATAGAAATTTCTCAAAAAAATAAAACTGGAAACAGCCAACATATGATTTGGTATATGCCCAATGGAAATGAAGGCAGAATGCTAAAGAAGGATTGGCATTCATGTTTGTTACAACACTGTTTACTGTAGAAGCAACCAAGATGTCCACTGAGTAATGAGGGGACAATGAACATGTAAGATGGATGTATAGATGGAGCTACTCAGACATGCACACATGAAATATAATTCAGCCATGAGAAAATTAAGTTCTGTTACATTTAGCAACATAGCAAACTGGACCTTATGGTGTAATGATGTCTAGAAACTCAAAAGTTCATTTTGGAAAAGTTGCCACAACCTGAGAAGTGGGGAGATGTGAATGGCCCAGAGGTGCAGCTGGATGGGAGAAATGGCTTCTAGTGTGTAAGCAAACATGTAGATCTGTGGCTTCTACAGAACACCAGCAAAGATTCTTACTACAGAAGACTCTATGTTGAGCTATAATATCTAAGAACAAACAACAAACCATCTGATGAGGTCTCTCTCTCTCTCTCTCTCTCTCTCTCTCTCTCTCTCTCTCACACACACACACACACACACACACACACACACACACTCTCTCTCACTCTCTCTCTCTATATATATATATTATATATATATATATATATGGATTCTCTTTAAAACACAAATAAATCAAATACAACCAACAAAAAACTCCATAGTGTCTTTTCTCTTCCGAATCCCCAATTTGTGCAACAGGAAAAAAAAAAAAACCAAGGGGCTGGAATTCAGAAGGAAAAGCTGTACTGCAACTTACAGCTGACAGTATGCAGTTGAATATTTCAGACTCACTAATAGATTATGGATGTTTCCAATATAAAGAAATGACATGTCTCGAGTGATAGGTGTGGCAATGACCACAATCTGATCATTATACGGGGTACACGGGCTGAAATGTCACACAATAATACATAAGAACAGTTAGCACACATCATTTGAAAATAAAAGATACATTAAGATGCAAATGTAAGCAATGAACATGTTAGTGAACATGTTAGTGGTTTCCCTGTGCCCAGGGCTTCCTTCTTTCTGAGATCCACTGTGCACATAGAATTATGATGCAAAGAGGATTCTATCCTGGTCTGCAGCACAGACTGGGGTGTGCTTTCCTCCACACTGTGGTGTCCTGACTCTTTCATGCTGCCATCTGCAATGCCCATCTCAGAGAATCTCCATCTTCGCTCACATCAAGCCAGTCCCACCAGGCCTCTCGTCACAGAGCAAAAGGAAGGCACAATCCAAAGTATGGGATTCCATGTGATAAGTTGCATGCGAGCTTTTGCATGCTGCCAAGCAGTCAGCTTCACTTCATTCTTCCTTCTGAAGCCCCAATGTGTGCAGCCGGCAGAAGACCCAAAGCACTGAGATTCAGAAGGAGAAGCCTTGGCCCCCGCCTCCCACATACCAAGTGGGTGCCATGGCTCTGAGCTGGAAGGAGCCATAGAACCAGACCACAGCCTGGCACACACCACTGCTCTCCCTCTTTCTGCTGCCGATTGCCCATGACGAGGATGCCTGGGCTGGCAGAAAGTGCTTATCTGAGAATGTTCCCCGGGCTGATCATAACTGATGCAGTGTGCTGTGTCAAATCGTTTCCTGTTTCCTGACTGCCGATGAGAAAGTGTGATCAGAGCAGAGAGCCTTTGCCACAGCTCAGAGCCCATCACCCTGAACAGGTTGCAGCCTCCTCTCACGCCTCCTGCTCAGCCTGGCTTACACCCACCCCATCCGGGGCTGGTCTTGGCTCACTGTGGAAAAGCTGTGTACTGGTTTGGGGAGATACCGAGATAGACTCCACAGCAAATATCTCCACTGGAGTGAGCTTGTGGGTCGCAGCTTCTACAGGATGCCAGCAGAGATTCCTACTGCGAGATTCTCTATGCTAAGCTATCATGTCTAATAAAGCACCCCCTTCCACAGGCGACCTTAACCTGTCCCTTCCACCTCGCTACCTTTGCTCATATTCACCATCAGTCTTTGTCCACTTTGGGAACTCCTCATCGAGCAGGCACTTAGACACGCTCTTTGTTTTATTCCCATTTGACATATAAATAAAATGAGCCTCGGAGAAGTAAATAGAGAAGCCATATGGCTGCAAACATCAGGGCTAGTCCTGGACACCCCACCCACAGTGACCTATTCCACACACAGACTGCCCCCACAATGTGCTCCTGTCTGCCTGCTGGACTATTGTGGTAACTTCAAGGCTACATAACTCTAAGAAAACATCCTTCATTGCTTCTCGGCCTTTTGGCTAAGATCAAGTGTAGAAAACATCCTTCAAGCTAAAAGCCCTATCTTAGGAAGAGTTTCCTGTCCCTTTCCCAGCATCCGCTGAGTCCCTCATGTGTCTGTCATCATTACAATGGCCAAAGCTGCAGCAGAGCACTGTTCTCTGTCATTACACAACTACCATTCAAATACACAGAGCTAGATCTAAAGCTAAACAACTAACGAAGGGGTGCCAGATAAGAAGGGGGCAGCAAAGGAACGTAGACAGACTCTGAGCATCAAGATCACTCCAGATGAGTAGGAGGGTAGCACCAGAGGGAAGGCAGAAGCTGTGAAGATGTCTGGAGGAAGAGTCTCCCAAAAGATACAGTGTAGGGTCCCCACATGAAGAGACAGGGAAGAGGATGAGGAAAGATGAGGAGAGCCAAGGAAAGTACCCTAGGGGACAGCAAGCTCTCAGAGCATCAGACACCACAGTGAAGACCTCAGGCATTTGCCTGGGTTTGACAGAACACTAAAAAGATTGCAAGCACCAATCTGAAGAGACCAGGGAGTGCTGGGTTGAGAAAAGATGTAAATCTTCAGGAACAGCCATAGAGACACTTGGGAGGCTGTGCCAAAAATCCAGGGAGGGTATTATGACAGGCTGGGGTGGTGGGGAGCCAGTCAGACTGAGTGCTTTTCAAGGCAGTGGGTGGGAAAGCTCAGAACTCTTGACAGTTCCATGTCACAGGCTTCCATAGAGCAGGCACATGTC
Organism: Peromyscus nudipes; assembly: GCA_902168325.1. Taxonomy (NCBI): domain Eukaryota; kingdom Metazoa; phylum Chordata; class Mammalia; order Rodentia; family Cricetidae; genus Peromyscus; species Peromyscus nudipes. The sequence continues at coordinate 45,648 of CABHPH010117964.1, forward strand.
CAACTTAGGAACTCCAGGAACTTCAGACATTGTGTGTCGTTGCTTTGGAATGAAGCCTTGTACTAATGCAGGAAGCCTACTAAAGATGTGAGGTGTACCATGCACCACCAAGGGGCATGCTCACTAGAGGCCTGGCAAGGCATGCTGCCAGCACTGTGCCGTGGGCTCTGAGGTTCCATTTGCTTTGCTTTAGTTTGTTTTATACCTACTCATAAATAATCCAAACCATGTATTGAGGGCATCTCCTAACTCTGTTTTTGTACTAATTCTGAATATCACTATCTATTTTAATCTTGTACAGTCTGAGGCTGTGTTTTTTTAAACTTTATGTAGAATTATAGTCTGTGTCTTTCTGCATTTTCTTTTCCCATTCATAATTATTTTGAGATCTACTCATATTGGTTTCTATTGACCTGGTCTGATGGTTGCACTGCCTTATACAACCCATTTTATGTGTGAGCAGCAGCCTCTCCATTCCCTGCTAAAAGACATCCAGGTCATTTCACTAAATCACAGATGTTCCACAAACATGAGACATGCCACTGCATATGTGTCTTACACATTTCGTAAGACCGTGTGTCCTTGTTACGAACCAGGAAGTGGAACTTCTGGGTCAGTGGTGCTGTGACATTTCACCCAGATCTTTTCAGAGAATTCACCAAAACAAGGGTTCAGAGCCACCTTCGCCAGCAGAAATGGCTCCTGCCTCCATGTGGCTATCCTCACTAGATACGAGAGCTTCTGAATGACCCTCAACAATTCTATTACCAGGTTTGTAATGCTTTCTTAATCTAATGACTATAAAATACAATGCCTTGTTACTTCATTTTTAAAATACCCAGCATAGGGGCCGGGAAGACGGCTCAACAGTTAAGAGCAGTGATTGCTTTACCAGAGGACCTGGGTTCGATTCCCAGCATCCACATGGAGGCTCACGACCATGTGTAACTCCAGTTCCAAGGAATCCAACGCCCTCTTCTACTTCCAAGTGTACGAGGCATGCAGGCAAAACACCCATACAAATAAAATAAAAATAACAAATTTTAAGTAAAACAAATTCGGCTTACTAGAGAAGTCATATGTGTGATGAGCTGAGGATGAACTGCATTGTTTTTAAGATAGACTGCCATTGTTTTGTATCTGGCATTTAAAAATATCCTCTCTCTGGGCCATTGACATGGCTGAGTGGTTAGGAGAGCTTGCCACAAAGCCTGCGACTTGAGTTTGATCCTTGGGACTCAAAAAGTGGAAGAAGAGAAGTGACTGCCCCAAGTTGTCCTCTGACCTCTAGAACATGTGCTGTGGCATGTTCATACATGCACACACACAATAAAAATAGACAAATAAAATGCAAAATCTTTCAACCATCTCTTCCTTTCCCATGTTGGTAGCTATTAATGTCTTATATTGTATTGGATAACTTCTCCGATACAATACAAGTGGAGGTAAAATAGTCACTGTCATATTTGCTGCTTTAGTGAGAACATGCTACAGATGTGACACTGAGTATTGTATTTGTTATAAGCATGACTGTAACAAGTCTTTCTCTGTCCCACCAGGCAGATCACAAATAATGACACAGACTGTTTATTAATTATGAAAGCTTGGCCTATAGCTTAGGCTTGTTTCTAACTAGTTCTTATAACTTAAAATTAACCCATTTCTAATTAATCTACAGCCTGCCACATAACTCGTGGCTGTTACCTCTCCTCCTGCATGTCTTCTGTGGGATGTCTTTCTGTATGCTGTGAATATATGTTGCTCTCATTGGCTAATAAATAAGTTACTTTGACCTATGGCAAGGCAGCTTAGAGGCAGGTAGAAAATCCAAGCAGAGACAGAGAGAGAAGAAGGGTGGAGTCAGAGGAGATGCCAATCCACTGCCCAAGGAGCAACAAGATGCCAGCAGATGGGTAACACCACAGCCAGATGGCAACACATAGATTAATCGGAATGGGTTGAACTAAGTTATAAGAGCTAGCTAGTAAAAAGTCTGAGCCATAGGCCATACAGTTTGTAATTTATATTAAGCCTCTGAATGATTATTTTATAAGCGGCTGCAAGAGTTCCAGTGAGAGATTTGTACTGACCTTAAGGCTAGGCAGTGAGAGATTTGTCCTGACCTTAAAGCTAGGCAGAATCAAGAAACTTCTCCCAACACATGTCCTTCTTTTCTTTGTCTGGCCTTTCTTCCTCCTAGTGTTCCTCTCTGCCCAGAAGTCCCACCTATACCTCCTGCCTGTGGTGATATTGTGTTCCCCAAAATATTGTGCATCCTAATAAACTTATCTGGGGTCAGAGAACAGAACAGCCACTAGACATAGAGGCCAGAAAATGGTGGCACACACACACCTTTAATCCTATCATTTGGGAGGCAGAGATGCATCTGGATCTCTGTGAGTTTAAAGCCACACTGGAAACAGCCAGGCATAGTCACTCACATCTTTAATCCCAGGAAGTGATGGCAGAAAGCAGAAAGGTATTTAAGGTGTGAGGACAAGGAGCTAGAGCCTGGTTAAGCTTTTAGGCTTTTGAGCAGCACAGTTCAGCTGAGAGGCATCCAGTCTGAGGAAACAGGATCAGCTGAGGAATTGGCGGGGTGAGGAAGCTGTGGCTTGTTCTGTTTCTCTGATCTTCCATCGTTGACCCCAATAACTGGCACTGGGTTTGTTTTTATTAATAAGAACTTTTAAGATTCATGCTACACCTGCCTAGCTATTGACCATTCAGCTTTTTATTACACCAATCACAGCAATACAGCTTCACGCAGTGTACGCATATCCCACAACACATGACACTGTTGCTTTGGGTGGTTTTGTTCATGGAAAATAGGTTTCATTCTTCCTATCTCTGTAAGTTGTTCTATAACTAAGTGGTGTGAAATTTTACTGAAACACTATTAAAATAATCAAAACTCAGGGTTGGTGAGGTGATTCAGTAAGTAAAGTGCTGTCTGCACAAATATGGAGACCTGAGTTCAGATCCTCAGTGCCCATGTAAGACACTCATGGCGTTAAACACATGTAACCCCTTTGCTGAGAGAAGGGACAGGGGAGTTCTGGAGCACATTGAGTGGCCAGCTTGACAGAGCCATGAACTTCCAGTTCAGTAAGAGGCCCTTCCTCAAAACCTAGGTGAGGAGTGATTAAAGAAGACACTTGACATTGACCTATGACCTACAAGTGCACACACACAAACACAAACACACACACACACACACACACACACACACCTGCATGTGTACCTCCACACACTTAAACACGTAACACCACACACACATGCACACTATACCACACACATAACATCACACACACAATACTACACATGCAGTATGCTACACACACGTACACAGAAAACCACACAGAGAACACTACACATACACTGCCTCATACACACACACAAAAATGATCAAAACTTGTTTCATTCTTACTGAAAAATTTTTATCGTTATTTTCTGATGTTACCTTTCAGTTGTGAAGATGATTATAACTTGTAACGATCACAATGAATCTTTATACACTGCTTAATTCATTTTGCTATTTAGCATATGCTTGGCTCATCCATATCCATAAGGAAGGTTAGCTTAAAAGATGATGTTTCTTGTGGACTTTTTCAATTGATGATGAAGTTTATACAAACCTCAGAATGTGACTTGGTTGCCATTCGACAAACATTGTCACTTTAAAATAAAACTGTACAGCCATGGCAACTGCTTCTGAGAATTTTTTAAACTATCATTTCAGATTGTTAGTGAATAGTGATTTATTCCATTGTATTAATTACATTAATATTTCTAGACTTTTTATACACATTTATTATAGTAAATTTTTTGTATTCTTGTTCTAGTTAACATCGACTGTCACCTTGACACAGCCTATAGTCATCTGAGCCTCAGCTGAGGGACTGATCATGTGAGGCTGGCCTGTGGGTGTGCCTGTGGGGGATTGTCTTGACTAAAACTTCAAATTAATATTGTCTAGAAAAAGTTATATCCAAACTCAAGGCTTCTACAAAAGACCTTACTGAAAACAAAGAAATTGTAAGCCCTACATATATTCATTGAAAAATAAATTGCAATCAACTCAGAAGATAGTGTTAAAAACTGCATGGATGTGGTCCTAGAAAGATGGCTCAATGGTGAGGAGTACTTGTGACTCTTGCAAAGGACCCAGGTCCACTTTCCCGCACACATCTGGCAGCTCACAACCATCTAAAGCACTAATCTGATGCTGTTTTCTGGCCTCTCTGATCATGAGGCATTTACATGGTGCACATATACACGTGCAGACAAACAGAAAATATTAATAAATAAGTCTTAAATCCTCAAGAACAAAGACCATGCACAAAAGAAATAGAATTAGGGAAATCATATGCCAGCAAATCTTAGAAGGTAATAGAAATAATAAATCAATAATCAAACTATGGATCAGTAACCATGTTAACAGCTGGGATCTGCAGGGACGACGGCATTGACTGCATCCTTGGTTAGAAATGGGCTGTGCTTCTCACCTCAGGAATGAATGCCAGGGCATTGGATTCCTAACTCCTTAAGCCATTAGGTTCTCCCTCCAATAATAACGAATAAGAGGGGTTGTAATGCCACTGACGGCAAGTGTGTAAAGAAGTCATGTGCCATAGAGGCTGCCACATACCTGTGAAAAAACACAGCTCTCGACTCAGGGAATGAAAGAGTTCATTCTGAAGCCAAACGAGTGACCATGACCCAGAGACACAGATCTGGGTCACAGAAAACACCACGTTCTGTTGTGGAATATTAGTTTAAGATGTGTTACATTCATTCATGCTGTGGAATATTTATTTAATGATGCAAAGATGTGCTGTATTCTTTTATCTCGCATGTGTTTAAAACTCTGTAAAGCTGTGTTCCTTTGCATTGGTCTATGAAGAGCTGAAGAGCCGATAGCTAGGCAGGGGAGAGAAATAGGTGGGGCTGACATGTAGAGAGAATAAATAGGAGGAGAAATTGAGAGAAGAGGAGGAGTGAGAAAAGAGCCCCCTCAGTGACAGCTGAAATGCCTTGCCTGTCTGCTTCTCTCCATAATGATCATGGACTCACCCCTGAAACTGTAAGCCAGCCCCCAATTAAATGCCTTCTTTTATAAGAGTCTTGATGTCTCTGCACAGTAATGGAACAGTGACCAAGATAAAGGGCGTGAGGATAAACACCAAGATGGACCCTGAATGGCTATGAGGAGGGCCAAATAAAGACAGCCCAACATAATTTGCCTCTGACTTGCAACATTTCAGCTCTCCATAATCATAGAAGTGTAGTCAATTGGCCTTGTAGAATATTTAATGCGCATAGAGATTTTTCTTCTAGGAACCCGGTTCACGCACACATAGCTAAGAACTTTTGATCAAGAGAAAGAATGAAAACAGAAATGTAGAAAAAAATAACCCTAAATATCTCTTAAACTAAAGTGAGGCAGAATGGCTTTATGGACTACTTAAAATTAACAAGAAGAAATCTACATGTGAGAATTTAAGGAACATAGCTGAGTCTGTCTCTTTGCTCAGGAGAAATTGTAACTGCAAATGCCTTTATTATAATTCAAAATTAAAATTGAAAGAAGGACAATTCATAGTAACAATAATGTGACATTTTCATCAGAAGGTGGACCGACAGCATTTTATTAAGAACTGAGTTAGGAATTTTTGTAAGGGCAGTCTGTCTTACATCATCGTGGTGACACTGAAAATGGCCAAGGCCCCTCAAAAGAGAAGTTTGTCAGTAAATATCCAAAGTTTTTAAACTATAGGTTTCTTTTCTGGTGGCCACATTTGAGAATTTACTCTAACAAAACAAGAATTAAATAAGTACATCTGGATTTTTCTCCAAGAAATTGCAGTACAATGTTGTTTATAGTAGAAGTGGAAATGCGGGAAGAAGAAGTCATAGGAAATGTGAAAAATGGCTCTTCTACACGAAGGTTGTGCTACCTCATCAAGATAGCACAGCCTGTGTCAGCTTGACCCAAGCTAGGGTCATCTGGGAAGAGGAACCACAACTGGGGGATTGCCTCCATCAAACTGGCCTAGAGAAAAGTCTGAGGGGCATTTTCTTCATTAATAATTGTGAAGAGTACCATACCTGGGCCGTGGGGAGCAAGCCAGTAGGCAGCATTTCTCCATGAACTCTGCTTCGGTTCCTGCCTTGAACTCCTGCCTTGGCGTCTCTCAATGATAAAACGTGACCTGTAAGATGAAATAAACCCTTCCCCAACAAGTTTTAGTTATGATGTTTGTCACACAAACAAAGCCAACCAGGAACCAGTGTAAATCAGAATCCACTGAGATGTCCAGGAACAAATAATTGAACCAGAACACACAGAGAAACACGGACAGTTTAATAAGGGAGAGAAAGGGGTTCCTGAGAGTGGAAAGTGGGCGAGAGAGCTGAGGGAAAGCCTGAGGCTCAAAGGCCCTGGGCTATGAGGTCCTGGATTTTTTGTGAGTCATTTACATAGCCCCTCCTGCTCCTGTACCTGTCAATCACTAAGAGTGCTGACTTCCTCCCCACGTCTATTCCCACCACCACACATGCTGTTTTGTTGTATGTAGCTTGTGATTAGAGGAGTTTCTATTCTAGATGCCTCTGGGACCTCCCTCTCTACTGCCCTACCTCGAAAAGGGCCCATTCTCAGCTGAAAAACATGTCTCCACTTGACCCAGGGCAGCGTCCCAAAGACAGCCAATGTCAGACTGTCTCCTCAGCTCACCCTAGTGTCGCCAAAGGTTCCTCAAGCAGAGGACATGTGTTTCTATAACTGAAGCACGGGAGGGGACAGCTTGGGGACACCAGTATTACTGAAAGGACAACCTCTCTAGCCCACTTACCCATTGGTGATACATGAAGTAATGGTAGGGCAGTCCTGAAATAGCTTTCTCTCAAACCCCTGTGGGCAGCACAAGCAGAGACCTACTGGGACCGCAGACCACGTCTTTCCTGCTCCCAAGAAGCATAGGTGCCAAGAAGGCTGTCACTTCTCTGGGAGCCGAGCTGCCAGCCCTACTCTTCCACCCACAGAGGAGCCGACTGTCGATGCAACGGCTTCAAATTGGTTTTTAAGTCTGACTTGGTTGAAGAGGGTAATTTACCCTCCAGGGTGGGGTGCAGTAGTAGAGACATCTGTCGAGTGGCTGCCTTCTGGGAACCTGTGTCGGCATCCCCTGCTAGCGTGGGACTGTCTTCCCTGCTGTGGGCAAGAGATCTCCCACGTGTTGGGTTTTGAAGGTCGTTATGAAAAGAGGGGCCTTGAAAGAGGAAGCAAAAGGAAGGACAGCTTCATGAAAGAGCCTTTGTGGATGCTGTCATCGAGATGTATGTCTCTATGGTGACCAAGGCCGGCTCAAATGCAAGCAGAACAGCCATGATGCACTCCAAGTCAGAGGCAAGTAGGGAAAGAGTACAGAGAGGGACAAAGACTTTACAACCCTGACTGGGGCGCTGGGGTCTTGCTTGTGCCTCACAGAAGAGAATGTGGCTTTATCCACAAAACTCAAGCTCTTCAGACGAGAAATCGCAAGCCCCTCCTCAGGTGGCCAGTGAGGTTCTCAGAAGATCAAGGTTATAGAAGCTTCTTGCCAAGAGCTGTCAGTGGCAGGAAGATCAAAGGCCTCTGCTCATTCAATATTTATTCAACAAATATACAGAATCCAGCTTCAAACTGAGAGCCGAGTTCAGTAAGCCAGAGAGGTGTCTAAACAGGTCTCCCAAATCAAAGTGGAGTCTGAGAGTCAGGCATCAGACCTTGGGATGCCAACAGCTGCAGGAGGAAAGAGCTGTGGGAGGGGTCACTGCCCAGGATAGAGCTGGGCTATCCACGGCACACTGTGAAGCCAGTAGAATAGGTCTGTGAAAAAGGGACAGAAAAAGGAATAAGCCAGAGAGTGTTCACAACAGGCACTACCATCCAAGGTGCCTTCCAAAGGTAAGGCCAGAAGAGCATAGCCCTGGTCTTGGAGAAAGAGCCACCAAGACCCTAAGCAACTAAATTTTGCCCCGGGAATCACAGACCTGCCTGGAGAACTCAGCAATGTGGCTGACATGGAGGCAGAGGGGGTGGTGAGGAAGAAGCACATGGTGCCTTTCCTTCAGGGTGGGAAGCAGTAGCTCATGGTCATCTGAGAATACTACACAACTCCTTTCCCATCCACCTCTCACTTTCTTCTGGTCTTTACCATCACCTCTTTTCCTGCATATGAGAAGCTGAGCTTCAGTTCTATCAATGGCCTTGCTCAGCCTGGATATAGGGCACCAGAACCCATGGCTGAGTCATGACAGTCCTCCAGCCTGATTCCCACAAGCCCTGCCCTGTCTTAGCTACCCTCATTCCAACATGCCAGCTTTCAGGAGACTGAGCTTTGAACACACTGCTCCATTTGTCTCTTCTTCATCCTTAGGCCACCTACTTGCTCTGGCCAAAGTATCTTCAGTTCCCTGACCAATGCCCAGTGAGAGGTCTCTTCTGGGATGATGCATGTCCCAGCACAAGGCCCACTCCAACAATGTGCCATTCCCCTCTGCTCAGGAGTTGGCCTCTCCTCCCTGTCTGGGGTCTTCTCCCTTCCCTGGGAGCCTCAGCTCAGTTTGGGATGAGCTCCTCTGTAAACCCCAGTATCTTGCACAGACCTGGTATATGGTATATACACACTAATCTGTGGTCAAGATCTCACTGACATATGAACTGAACCCAGTTACCACAATCACCAGTGACCTGACAGCTCTTGTCCCCGTAGGAAGATAGTACATACAGATCACACAGGCAGTACATCCCAGTAATGCTGTTAATATTCACCAAGCCTGGCATCTGTACTCAGTATGCCATACTCTTAAACAGGACGCATCAAACTCAGGCTGCCACATCTCTTTCTGATTCCTGAGTGACGAAGCCATAAAACAGTTCCAATTCAGAAACTCAAGATTAACCTTATCCTCAGGCTTATATAGAGAACACAAGAATTCCAGAGGGGGTGAGGAACACAGGTTTCCTGCCCTACCAACTCCTTCTCCTGTTATACTTTTTACCACACTACAGATGAGATTGAGATGGACCATGGTTTTCTGTCTCTTTTTACTGGAGATCAATTCCCATATGCCATCCTTAAACAACCATGTATCCTTCATTGTTGGAGTTGCTAACCACAATGCAGAGTCAAGTTTACTAAGAGCTGATGAGAAGGCACCAACTCCAGCACCGATACTCTATCAGCATTTGTGGAGGAGGAGTGACTTCATGCTTCTTTCCACAGACTAGAAGACTCACTGTCAATCATGAGAAGCTAGATCATGTGTGTCAAACTGTGTCCCCCACAGAACACCGATGCTCTGAGCCTGGAGGGACCCAAACCATGGAAAGAGCAGATCAATGGTCAGAATGGCCTGGGACTTTCACCCGGACTCCCATCCCTTTGTTTAAGGAGAATGTTCCCACCTCTCTGAACCTAAAGCTTCTCAGACAGAAAGTAATAATGAGGCTTATCCTCAGAATTGTAGAAAGAACCAGCCATGAAAAAGCAAAACACATAACAGTTTCCTGGAAGGCAGTAGATGATCAATAAAGTAGACTTAATATAGATTCACTTATAAACTAAGGCAACATCTTGAATGCTATAGTGATGTCTCTTAATGAACACAGCATAATGGAATACATGGAAATATCTAGTTTTAGTTCTTTACACTGTGAATCATTTCACTGTGACTCATTTGGTCTAAGATGGCATCTGATTTAGCACAAAATTAGTCTAGACATTTTAACTGTTCTGTGATTAATTCTATCAGTGTTCTTCCTTGAGAAGGGTCCTGACTTCAAGCCCTGCATGTCCTCCTGGTCAACTGTGGAGCTTTATTCTGAGTGGGAAAAAATTCAAAGTAAGATATGGAATAACATATGCAGACTTTGCTTTCTACACTAGGGGAAACCAGCTTAGATGTATTTTGTGTGGCACTGGAAGATAAACAATTCCACATGCATCCCAGGAGCCATACTGTGCTTCGGGGACTTTAGGAACAACCCAGCATTTCTGATTTCTCATAGTCACCCCTCTGTCCCCATCAACTAAGCCATGCTCCTATTGCCCAGCCCCTCCCCACTAGAACACCACTGTCTCCTCAGACACACATACCAACCACCACCCTGATGCCTTCCTGGGTGGTTTCTTCCCTTCTTGGATTGGTCTTCTCAGCAGTAATGTCTGCCACAGATAATTATTTAAGATGCCTACTGTGCACATTTTCTTTTAATGTTTAGGTTTGCTCAATGCATAGTCATTATTAGCACATTATTGTTCAATGCTAGATGTTCATTAAATACAACAGTTTAAAGCCTAATATCTATTCCTGGAGTCTGGA
>CABHPH010117966.1:0-26201 GCA_902168325.1 Peromyscus nudipes
TTTTTTTTTTCAGCTATATGCCTCAAAAAAAAAATCTCATTTTTAGTCATTCAATTTTTGTATGTCAAATTCAGTGAAAGTATAAATTCGTTCTGACTTCCAAGACCTGTCAGTCTATTTAAATAAGAACTTATTTTTAAAATTTTAAATATATTATGAAAAACAATGTGTGAAAATTTCTGTATGCACTCATTTTGGATGATATATTTAAATCATGAGAATTTTTTATTGCAAATTAAATAAATATGATAAACCATAATATACTTTAAGATTTAATGTTAGATTTATGATAATGTTAAAGCTAACAACACCTATATAGGCAAACAATACTTAGATAAACATTTAAAAATCGTCTTAATCATATGTATATTATATCATGATATGAATTTTAAATACATGCTGTATTGGAGAATTATATTTGAGAATAGATATTTGACAATAAACTTTGAAATAGTAACAATCTGAAAGACACTACCCTAGATAAACCAACTTGTCTAAATATTAATAGTTTACAATGTGTATTTACCACGGACAGTCCTCTGGAACAGAGAGTTTAACTTATTTGACCACTGTATTGGATGTGCAAATCAGTGCAAAGAAATTACCAAGAAGTCTGCTTCAGAACAGATAAATACCTAACCCAGTCCTGCCTGTCATAGAGGAAGTGGCATTGAACATAACATTCACCTAGCCATCCCTCTGCCTTAACTCAGGTTATTTTTCAAACCCACTGGTTATTTTAATGAATATGTTTTCCTCCCAGGTGTTCTGTTTTGAGATCTAAACTACTCATGGAAATCTCTAGTAGCCAACTAAGAAATCTGTTTCCAGCATCCCCAACAGGCATCCTTGAAAAGCAGCCTCAGAGCAGTGCCGGGTGGCTGAGTGGCTAACATGAAACTCCTACCTAGTCCTGAATCCCACCTACTTCCTGGAACAAGATAGCCATTGCCTGAGCCTTTTATTTTGGTGGTGGTGCTGGGATTGAACTTGGGCTCTGCACATACTAAACGTGTACTACCACTGAGCTCTGGCTGGCCTTGTCTCCATCTTAGTCCTTACAGAACAGACAGTAAATCTAATGATGCATTTCCTGTCTCCACCCTCTCCCCAGACCATATACAGGAATGTGCTGGATGACGTCTATGAATACCCAATTCTCGAGAAAGAATTGAAAGAATTTCAGAAGATACTTGGGATGCATCGCCGTCAGTAAGTATTTATTTTCCTCATAGCAGTTAGTGAATACAATAGCAAATGTGAAAGTTTAGGCTGTCATGTATATAAAGTGAATATTTTTTAACATCTTAACCCCGGATTTATCTTGATTACTTAACATTTCTAGTAGTAAATTGAGTGTTTTTATTTTTTTATAAATAAAAGAACACTAGTCATACTCACTGACTTTTTTTTTTAAGTTTTCTATGATAAAAGCCATGACAACCTGAGTACATAAAAACAGTAAATTATTCCTTTATTTTAAGATACATATTTAGCTTATTATTTAGGGGCTCAGTGCAATCTCTGTGGAATAGGGAAGGAAAGAGTTATAAATAGTTTCCAGTGAGTCACAGAGCATTTCATAGGCTCAATGTTATGAGATCCCTGAGGTTTTCTTATCTATTTAGAAAGATTGGAGAAAGCCAATTTCTCAAGTGACTGTTGGCATGCCCAAGTGTCCCATAAGTAGCACTCATAAATCTTTCAGATTGGCAGCACCTGGCTTTGCTGAGTTTTAACTGCTTCTCTATTAATTTTGGTAAATGAAAACACTGAGTCATTACTCAGTTCCAAGGTACAGTCTTTGCCAAATTTATCCAATTTGTAGTGCAGTTGCTTATTTTTAGTAGCATGAAGCAAGTACACCATCAAGTTGAAGATGCTTTTAAAACTTCTGCAACAGTGAGTTCATGTCTCAAGAAATACAAGTCCAGGCCTTTGAGATAACTGGTTTAAGATTTAAAGTCTGAGTTACCTGTAGTAAAGAGGCCCCTGTTACAATTAAAAGGCGTATGTAGGGTAATCTTAAGGGGCAAACAGATCATGCATAAACCTTTGTTTCAGTTGTCAGAATTGCACGTTTAGAAATTGGGTGCAAGGTAGATAATATTTTAGAAATGACTGCTACAAACTGTGGTGATCACAGTCTGCATCATATGAATATATGAATAACAATATTGATGTGAAAGTATAATCAGTAAATGAAACAAAAAAGGAAAGAAAGATAAACGTTATGACAAAATAGTCTCTCCTTTGGATGTGGCTCTGTACTGTAAGAGAACTGTAACAGTTGGGAAACCTTAATGCCTGGTTTAATACACTTAAATACATTAATCGTATCACTGAAATCTAGTACATCCCATTAAAACTTTACATTATAATGGAAAATAGTAAGTTGAAATGAGAAAACTGTATTAAGATATGGTTGGGCTGGAGGTGTGGCTCAGGATTAGCAAACTCAAGCCATGGGTTATCTCCCGCAACACAAGCACACAGAGAAAGGGTGAGGGGCCTTGCTTCTTTGGAATAAGACTATGGGATGTCTTTACATTTTAGAATGAGACTTGGGCCCCAGTGTTATACTCATTATATTTTCCCAGATGGACAGAGAACATGTCACTTCCTGAGAATTCAGTGGGTATCTGTAATTGATAGTTCGCCTGTGGTATTGGGAAACAGTGCAGCTAGCTTTCTTCAGAGTGGAGATGGCCTTCAGAGGCACATAGTGATTTCAGTGATCAGTGAGGCACCTGTCATACTGGAAAATGTCCTCAGTTCTGCTTCACAGAACCATCTAGAGGTGATGCTAAGCTACTTAGTGATCTAGAAAGTGATTTCACCCCAAATCTATTACTGTACGACAATGTGTTTCTTGTTAATACATATTACCATTCAAATAGGGCTGGGAGGGAAAGAATGTGCATGCCCTTTATTGATGTAGACTGTTTCTTCAGACTGACAAGTCCAGTTTTCCTTCTCAATTTGTAGCTTTACTTTCTGCAGGCAGAAAGCACAATGCATGTGTCCAATAGGTAGCATTTTTTTTCCCTTGGTTCATTTGAAACTTGGATTGAGATGTCAGATATGTTATACATAGTAGATTAATGACTAGTGTGTTTTATCTTTTTGTTTTGTTTTTGAGATAGGGTCTTACTCTGTGGCCCAGAATGGAACTTGCCATGTAGTCCAGGCAGACCATCATCTTGCCTCTGCTCAGCCTCCTGGGTGTAGGGATTATAGACATGTACCGCTGTACCAGCATTGTTTTGCCCTGTTTCATTTTTTTTATTTTAATGACATTTATTTATTTATTTGGGTGTGTGTGTATGGCATAGTGTTCTAGTTTGATTCTCTGTTGCTGTAATAAAACACTATCAAAAAAATTAGGAGGAGAGTCTTATTTGGCTTAAGATTGCAGTCCATCATCAATGAAAATCAAGGCAGGAACTAAAGTAGAGACCTGGAGGGATGCTGCTGACTGGCTTGTTCCCCGTGGCTTGCTCAGTTTGCTTTCTTCTATAACTCAAGACTACTTGCCCCTGGCTGGCATCACCCACAGTGAGTTGGGCCTGTCCACATCAAACATTAATAAAAACAAAAGCAAAAGCAAAAATGCCCCACCAAAATGCCCATGGGACAGGCTGGTGGAGGGAAATCCTCATTTGCAGTTCCCCGTTCCCAAGTGTCATGGAGGTCAGAAGACAACTTTCCGAGTCAGACCTCTCATTTCACTGTGTAGATCTTGAGGATGGAACTCCAATCATCAGACTGGCATTTAGAACTTTTTCCTGTTTACCATCTCACTGGCTCTGTTTCATCCTTTTTAAACAATGAAATTCTGTACAGTGTTCCTGAAAGTGAGTCTTCCTTCTGTACGAGTCTCATATCTTACCTTTTCCTTTGTAGCACTGTCGATGAATATTCACCACAAAGGAAGGTAGGTAAATGCTTTTATATCTGCAGTGGAGCGGGGAGGGGATCTGGCTTAGAGAGCTTGCCTTGCCTGACTTGGCATTTTCTTGTAATTAAAGTGAATACTGCCTCAGATCTAACAGGGTGGCATAGGGAAATCCAGGGATGCAGCTGGCCCACACTGTCCTGCCTTGCTGTGTTTCAGGCCTAATTGTATAGGACCCTTGACTTTTTGACAATGGGCATATTTTGTGATGCATTTTAAAGTCTCAGAACTTCCCTGCTATTGCCAAACTGATAAAATTTTGAATTTTAAACTGCTCATATCCCTCTCTCTAAATCCAAATAAGAGTCTTAATTGGAGGATTTTCCTTACTCCAAGAGCCTTTTGAAATATTTCCCACTTTCAGTGTGACAGAGATAGTAGCGAGTGTATTGTGTTTTCACTGAACTTGATGAGAGGGAATGCAGGAGAGGGCATTGGTTGGTGTCTGGCGGAAGGTGGGTAACCATAGTAACCAGAGGCAGGAGTGTGAAATGACCTCACAAGGTTCTTCTGTGCAAACTGGAAAAGGCGGGAGCTGGGGTTGCTTTAACTGCGTCTCAGAGCTTGTGCTGGGATACAGAAAGTGTCTTCCTAAAGAATCGTGGGTGTTTCTGGGGTGTCCTCTGCACCAAATAGATTGAAGGGCTTATTACCTGCTGTTGGCCTTGGCCAACCTCCATGCGAAGACTCAGAATCTCCCCATCCACATTTGTTAATTGAAGTAACTCCATCTTTATTTCTCTTATATTAAAAAAAAAATTGGCTAGCTCTTTGGGAACATGTTGTAAACAGCTATGACTTTCCAAAGGGCAAGGGGACATTCATTCATTGTTCTTTCTCCCTTTTCACAGAATAAAGCCCTTTTCCACCAATTCAGTCTTAAGGAGAACTGGCTTCAGCATAGAGGAGCTGTGGCTGAAACAGAGGAAAGTGAGTATGTGTATACAAGAGGGCCACCATCCTCCTACAGGAACACATCTTGCTGGCCATGGTCATTTCTAGCCATTTTTCTTCTTGGACAAGAATGTTAATATCAAATAGCATGGCTTCCCTTTCTTGGTTTGAGTGTTAGTTTTATTAGACAATGCAGTATTCTTTCAAAGACCAGGGATATTCTTAATTTGAGAAGCAAGAACAGGAATGTGTGCACAGAGCCCTCTCACATTCTACAAAATACGCTGGAAATTCAGCCTTTGCCTCCCTGAACCTTCCTTCTGGCTCTAGCTACCCATTGCCCATGGTTTGTGATTGATAAGAAGGGCCACCAAAGCCAGTGTGCAGGGACTTAGCTGAGTCAGTCCCTGAGATTTAGAAGAGAAAACCTGTAGAGAATAATGAGAGGATGGGTGTGGAGAAATTCATCTGAGGCTGGTCTGTCACGCACCCAGAATGTACTCAGTCAGTGATAGGACTCATGACATCCCTTGCAGGTGGAGGCATTCACCAAGTACAAGGGGAAAGGCCTCGTTAGCAACCTGAAGGTGCTGGTGTGTTTTCTGTGAGAATTTGTTATAGCAGAGCCTATGAGGTGGCAGAGGTTGAGTCAACAGCAGGCTGAGAGACAGGGAATTGAAATACCTGTGCTATTGTGAAGCTTTCTACTCACCTTTCTCCATATGCTAAAATCCAAAGTGTCAATGCTTACTATTTGAAATAAAATGTCTTAATGACAAAAAACAAACAAACAAAATCTGTCCTGTGGCATTGTGTCTGATGCCTCCGGCAGAAAGGTTTCTGTTGTGTTGCATTAACTGTTATCTGCCCCAAATGAAAGAGCAAATGCAATTACCTCACCTCCTAATTCGTTAATCGCTGACCTTCCTTGTCCATTTCTCTTATAATTTAATTGTGGAGTTTACTAAGCTGAGCTTCAAAGAGGCTCAGTATGGCAAGGCCCCCAGCCTCTTCTTGTTCTTCAGTTTATTAAACAAGGATAAACTCAACTTCCATGTAGTGGTTTATAGCCTGGATCTTTACCCAAAATCTCCATTTTTCTATTGAGAGAGTCGAAGGAAGGACCGTCCCCTCTTCTCTTTCTCAAGTTTGCAAACAAAATATAGAACAATAATTGGTGAAAGCTATTGATCTGGTTGCACACTTACCCAAAGCAAAGGCTCAAGTGCCAGGTGTAGGGAGTGTGTGTGAGGCCCTGTGGCAGCAGCTCACACCCTGGCTTGCTGCCTTCGCATTTCTGGAAAACCATCCCTGAGTTTAATTTTGTGATACCATTTAAATAGCATACAAAATTTCCCTAAAAGCTATAACCCCTGCTTATTTTTGAGAAACTATAGAGCGGAATATCTGAGCATATTGTTGTCCTGTTTAGTCTAAAAAAGCTAGCATTTGCATGCTAAAGGAAGCTGTTGTAAAAAGTAACGTGTCAGTGATATTCATCACTACTAAAACTATCTACTCTGCAAATCATGAAGAAACTTTTTTCCAGCATCCATTCACCCTGACAGTGATGATACCCTACTACTCATTAATAACACCACAAACAGTAAAAGGAAGTTTTCAAAGGCTAGAAAGACGACATCCATTTAAAAACTCATTGGCACCAGGATATGGGTCGGGGCTGGCGGTTCATTCTTAAATGACTGACAAAGCTGCACACAAAACCCAAGGCAAATGACAGACTTTCAGATAGACTTCTGAGAATTTTAATAGCCAGTGTGCAGTTCTTGATTGGGCCACTGAGACTGTCCTGAAATGGAGTGTAAAATAAAAATTTATGCATTAGACATTTTAATATGCTGCTTTAGGAGATCTTAACAACTCTCAAGGAAGGGGTTCAAAAGTATGGTCTGTGGAGCATGGTTTCCAGCATGTTCTGGCCAGACAGTCTGTCACCAGTCCATGCTGATATGACCCAGGGATCCCTTGGAGTACGGGAAGCCAGTCAACTGCTCCTGCCTGGTCACTGCAAGCATATGCTGACAGGCTAGACCCTCACATACTCATGTAGTCCTAAATGCATCTGACTGCACACACTTTTCACGTCAAACAGCAAGATAGACACCTTGACTAGAAAAGTCTGTGACCTCGTGGTCACAATTCTCTGGTTACAAATTCTGCTTTTAACTCCCACAGTTTTTTGCCATGTGTATATAACGGAGCACTCCTATGTCAGTGTGAAGGCGAAAGTTTCCAGTACAGCCCAGGAAATCCTGAAAGTGGTGGCTGAGAAGCTGCAGCGTGCCGAAGAGGATCTGGCTCTGGTGGCCATCATGTTCTCTGGAGGTAAATTATTTTCTGTCCTGCGATATTAATCTTTCACTGGATCTCCACCAGGAGAAAGCTGACATTCTGTGGAGTAGGCATGCTGCCTCTCCTTTCTCAGTCTGCAGCTGGATGACCACAGTAACAATATGCGGCGCCCACCACAGGTGTTTCCATGACAACAGTGGGGTAGTGCTGGGTACTGAATCTCCTCCCTTGCATTGAGGAGGAAGACAGTGCCAGTGTTTTGAAATGTATTGAAGAGCTTTTTGCATTTTTTTTTTATCATTAGATAAGCCTTGTATTTTCATATTTAAATTAACTTCAGAAATTGTTAAAGGATTTAATTACTGTACGGGGAGGGGGTGGCCTTGAACTAGTCTTCTTGCTGGCTGAGAATTTAATATTTAGACTCCGTTGGAAGACAGGAAACTGTACAATGAGCCACAGCTCATAGCTGTGCTCTCCCAGGTGCACATGATGAGCTGGCCCCGTCACAGCTTCTGCTGTTGGGCCTTGTTTGTCCTCCGAGGAAGCTTTATTGTCTGTCTTGAATAAGACCATGCAGATTATGAGCTGACATTGTTGATGTGTGCAGCCTGGACAAACCCCCTTGTTTACTGGAGCCTGTCTGATCATAATGTCACTGGCCTCCTTCTGGCCTTACAATCTTCATTTACTATCTCATTAACCCTGAGGAAAATTCGAAGAGGTGACCCAGCGAGCGTCAGCAGTTGAAAGTGGAAGTACCACATTAACTAATCAACCAGCAGGTGTTGGGGGGGCTGGAAGTAGATACAAGGCATTCCTGTGTACCCTCAGTAACTGCTCTACAGGGAGAGAGGGGCTCAGAATTTATGTGCGGTTAGAGCATTATGTAGCAAAGCACTGCTGCTGCTACCTTCTTACTCACAGACCGGTCAGATAGTCTGACAAGTCAATCCATTACACATGCAAAAAGAAAAAGAAGAAAGAAACAAAGTCGTTCCCTGTGAGCCTAATAGAGCCCTTCTTTTCCTTCTTTTCCTAGAACTCTCATTGTACAGCCTGACAAAATGCCATCCAGGGTTGAGGGCAGAGCCCATTGGTAGAACACAGGTCTTATATGTATGAGGTTCTGGGTTGAGTCCCCAGAAAAACCTCTAACCCCATATTGTCTATGAGAAATAAAAGCAAAAATTTGCAAAGTATGTGAACCCCATGAACTTTAATGAGGAAATGTTTTTGGGGTGGGGGTGGTTGTTTGTTAAGAAATAGAGATGGGAACTGGAGAAATGGCTCAGCAAGAGCATCTGCTGCTCTTGCAGAGGCCCCAAGTTCAGTTTCTAGCTTACAACCATCTAAAACACCAGGTCTAGGGATTCTGACACCTTCTCTGGCCTCCTTGGGTATTGCATGCACCTGGGCCACTAACATGCATGCAAATAAACATTCATACACATAAAATGAGTAAAAATAAACGAAATCTTAAAATGGAGAAACGAAATAGAGACAATTTTTTTTTTTTTTTGGTTTTTTCGAGACAGGGTTTCTCCGTGTAGCTTTGCGCCTTTCCTGGAACTCACTTGGTAGCCCAGGCTGGCCTCGAACTCACAGAGATCCGCCTGGCTCTGCCTCCCGAGTGCTGGGATTAAAGGCGTGCGCCACCACCGCCCGACTGACAATTTATTAAGAAAGGAAAATAACTCCCAATGATGGGAATTGCCAGTGATCTGGAGGAACACATGTCCTCAAAAGCTTTGGATTAATGATGTATTTCAGGTAGATATATTAAATGTATCATATATTTTAAATTATCAAAATATTAAATGATTATAAGCAATATTAAACTTCATCAAACCATAATTTGCCTCTCAAGATAGTACTACTGCAGAGAACAATCACTGGGCCCCGGTTTAGAGAGAAGGTACAAGAAAAGACAGGCAGTCAAGTGAACTCCACAACACAATTAAAGCCCAAGTCCCCTTAGGAGCGGACTCAAGCCAGCCCAGAACCGAGCGAGAATCTGAAAACTAAAAAGGGGTCTTTTTTTGCCACTGTGTATCTACCAATGCCTGGGAACTGCCGCTTCCATACTCTGTTAGTTTCATCGGGGTGTGCAGTGACACTGTTGTGTGCAGGTCCTTCGTCATCACTGTGTTTGGCAATGTGCCGTCATGTTCCATTCAGTGAGTGGGTTTTGTTGGTTGGCTGGTTGGTCGGTCAGTTGGTTAGTCAGTTTTCTAGTCTGGTCAGCAGTGTGGTGGTCTATAAAGAACTTCCTTGCCTGCATCTTACTGTCCTTTGAACAATAACGTTTGAATTGGGGTGAGGAGGCAGGGCTTAATATAGGCATTGCTCTAGTTACAGATCGTCTCGCAAATAACGTCTTACAAATAATGCCAACCCACCATGACCTGGGTTTTGTCTTATTTTCTTTTTGAGAAAAGTTTAAAGAATTTGTTGATGTTTCATGTTTTGTTTTTTTTTTCTAAAAAAGGCACCACCTGTTCTCGAAGCTTCAACAGATTTCTAGATATTTTGTGTCCAAGGTGGTATCCTAGCAGCCTACCCATTTTTATTCAGAGGCTAAAATTTAGTCTTAATCTTTGATACTTTAGGAGCCAACTTGAAAGGACTTCAGGGCCCAGCTGATTGGGACCATTTACCACTATAGTACTATTGATCACTGTTATGCTGACCCATTGGGAATAGATTAGATGCTCATTTATGTGCTCTCTATTAACCAGAAATGTTCAAAACAAAACTTGGCATTTAAGCTGGTTAAGTTATCTAGAAGAAAGTGTGTTGTCTCCCATGCGCACCAGGAACTAAAGTGCCACCCTGGAGGAAGTGGATTGTGTGGCTACAGAATAAATTCTACTGTCACTTTACCCTTGTGTGCACACTTAGTGTGGAGGAGGACATTTATCTCTGAAAAGAGGGCTCAACCTGCAGGAGATAAAATAGCCAATTCAAGAGCATCCAGCTTCACGAGTAACCAGAAAGTAACCGAGAATCAGCCTTTTGACTTGTACATAAAGCAGACCATCTAAAAACTATAACAGGTGTTGTTTGGTGGACAAGTTTTACATCTAATTTTAGGGAGATATATTGATTTATTTCTAAAAGAGAATTGGTAAGCATCAAAGGCTGTACAAATATTCCCTTTCACCTGTAATTTCATACTGGGAAGTCTCTTTAAAAAGTCCTATGTAAGCAGGAGGGATTTATGTGCAAGAATGTTGACTTCAACAATACATGTTATGGCTGCTATAATAACAGAACTGTTTATCAAGATACTGCGATGTGCCAGGCCTGTGCTAGAACTTAACATATATTAATTTATATGACAAAAAAAAAGGAAAGCATTAAGTGTTCAGTAGTAAAGGAATGACTAAATGATGGTATAATGGGCTGCTATATAACCAATTAAACATGACATATAAACAATAAGCAGGTAAGTGCTTATAGTGAAATCAAGCTATAAAACCATATGTAGGACTAATTACTAGTATGAGTGTGTAAACAAGTGTGTGCGCACTATAATAACTGCTGATATATGGACTCCCATGGTTATTTTGGAGAGAGGGGATTATGAGTGAATTTTGCTATCGACCTTAAACTATCCTGTTTAGCTCTGGAGGACTGAACTCTGAGAGCTAGATGGTGATGTTCCTACCACCCCTGGTATTGTGTTAAAATGTGCAAAAATGAACTTACTCAAAGTCCATTTACGTATTTTTAAATATTTTTCTTGGGCAGGTTTCACAGGCTTACTTGTGTTTCTAATTACTCTTTTTTTTTTTTTTTTAAATAAAGAAAAGCATGAAATTCAGCCAAATGACTTGGCCATTTCCAAATCCCTGGAGGCATCAGGTCGGATATTTGTCTACCGGAAAGACCTGGCAGACACTTTGGTAAGGACTTTTATGCTTGCACTTGAAACTCGAGTGTCAGACTCAATAATATTTTCATGCTTTATTATGAAAAACATATATTAAACTGTTTCCTCTTCCAACCATGGGTAGGCTGCCAAGAGACACGTCTTGCAAATCAGAGGCCTGACTAAACGAATTCTTCACCTTCCCTAAGACCAATCTTGTTTTTTTTCTGTTATAAAGGATTCAAAATAGTGATTCCCTGTCCCATGGAATCTTGATTTAGTCTCTTCTTTCTTTGCGGGGAACTATAATGGCACAGGGCTGAGAAATATTCCCAGGTGGATATAGAGGGGAAGAGCCTGTCCTCTTGAATGTTCCGTTTCCTTAAAGAAAGGTGGATTTTCACCCTTCCCTACATGAGATGAGTTGGTAACAATACCAGATGCCCTGAAGAGTAAGATTTTGAAAAAAATGTAAATAATCTTTCCCTTTGGGTTATTCTTGGTGTAAATTTTGAAACCAGTTACGACTAAGGGAACAGCATAGGTATCTCCCAGCACTTTTTAGTAG
This sequence comes from Peromyscus nudipes, assembly GCA_902168325.1. Classification (NCBI taxonomy): domain Eukaryota; kingdom Metazoa; phylum Chordata; class Mammalia; order Rodentia; family Cricetidae; genus Peromyscus; species Peromyscus nudipes. The sequence continues at coordinate 11,611 of CABHPH010117966.1, forward strand.
ACAATGAGTTTGATTTTATTCTTGCCTAAGAAAGAATATAGTCTAAAATGCAGATATTGTAGGTTCTTTATAAGAAGAACCCACACTCTAGCTGTCCACCATGCCCTTCTCTCTCTGCCACATAGCCACCTGATATAATTCCCCCAGGACCTGCTTAGACAGGGCCTCTCAGAGGGTCTAAGGTAGTCGTGGGTGGTGTCCCAGTGGAATAAATGGGTATCGTGAGCTATGTTCTAAAAGGACAGAGACTCCATCTTGCCATCCAGCGTTTTCTACGCCAGCTTTGGACACCACTGCACATGTCCTTGTGGGAAGCAGGTTTAGGAATTCCATCTTCACAGACAGCAGTTGGGGAAGACTAACACATGAGTCTGCTCACTGTACCCACTAACACTGTCACATAGATTAACAGGTCTTCCTCAAAATCAAACCTTACAGCCTGGAGGAGTGGAATAGAGAAATATAAAATGTTGCCTGGCCAGGGCAGTGGACAGCCTTGAATAACCAGATGGAAACCAAACTGTGCTTAGGGGCCAATTTGAGGAAAAGTGAAAGGGACAAAAGCCCAAGTTAACCTGTGATTCAGCCATTAGTCCCCATCCTGCAGTTTTCTCTTTGAGTCTGTTTCGGTGTCTTGTCCCATCCGAGCAGACAATCCCCTGATCAACCCTGGCTTCCCCACCTCAGCAGCACAGTCTGTCAGGGTCTTCTGACACAGCACTGGATCCTACACCCTCTGCAGGGGTGGGGAGGCAGCTTGTGCTTGGCCCACCCTCAAGGCTGTCAACCCCGTGGGGAAGGCGGTCTGGGAAGGTCTTCTGTAGTTAGTTTTGTTTGTTTGGTTTTTAGCAGGAAACCTTTTCACAAACATTATAAGTTCTAAAATGGCATGTTCCCCATGTCATTTATTTTTGTCGTACTGGGAAACGACACCAAGGACCTCATAGATGGTAGGCAAGTGTAAGTATAGCCAATTCCCATTCTTTTTGTTTTTTTTTTTTTAATCGTTAGCTCTTTGACTCCAACCCCTTAAATGAGAAAATGTGTATTTTAATTAAAAAATCAGTTATTTTAAGGAAAATACTGAACTGTTAATTTAATAACTTCAAAAGTGATGATAGTTTTAAGGCTGTGTTAGCAATTTAATAGTCTCATTCCAGATTTTGAAAGTAATGCTGTTATCAACCTCAGAGTGATTAGCCACCATCTCCATGAGGGGAAAAAAAAAACCAAACATTTGTTACATAGAATATATTAGCTAGCCACATGGGCTCTAAATAAAATAGCTTTTATTTTTATTTCATGTTAGATTTTTTTTTCACTTTCCAAGGGCACTGTAATAAAATTTGTAAGCATGTGTCTGAGATGAGGCTAGTAAGGCGTGTTTCCTGTAAAAGCCATGTCTGTCTTTATTGAAGTGCTCTATGACATTTCTTTTGTTTGTTTTTATACTAACCCTGCTGGCACATTAATTCATACCAGAAGCCAAAGTGATTCCAGGGCTTTCGCTTTCATTATGCTGTCTGTCAGGGCTGCGTTTTATAATCAGATTTGTGGGTGTGTGGATGTGTGTGAGCTTGTGGGGGAGGGGGAGGGCCGGCTAACTGGGTGATGTATCATTGATCATGGTCTACTGTTCCAGGGCTGTTTCCCACACTGACTGTAACTCACTGACGGTGACCAGAGCAGGGAAAACATTAAGCACACTCAGAAAGCATTACTTTTCTAATCTGGGTTTCTAGAGCCTCCCTATGGGCAGCCAATTAACTGTGAAACATTGGGGAACTACTGAAGCTCCTTTTGCTTCTGTCTGTCCATTTAGAATCCTTTTGCAGAAAATGAGGAATCACAGCAAAGGTCAATGAGGATTTTGGGAATGAACACTTGGGACCTTGCTCTGGAATTAATGAGCTTTGATTGGGGTCTGTTCAACTCAATCCATGAGGTAAGCAGGGGTGAAAGGGTGAAGTTGATAATGTGGCTTTAACTTTTAACTGAATGGTTTTGTTGTTGTTGTTGTTGTTTGTACTGAGACATTTGTGTGGTGATGTAGTTATGCTTGGATAGGGTGGTCTAGAAGCTCTCTGGAGGAGTTAAAATGTATTGAAAATCTACCTCGTCTGGGGAAGTCAGAATATGTACCATGCTTTCTTTGTTTTGTGTTCAATCATGTGCTTGGTGTGCGGTAAGTGTGGACATGCTGGGTTTATATGCACAGACATCTGTAGGGAAGTGTACGATCTGTGGGGATGTGGTTGTATAGATTTATACTGATGTATGATGCTGTAATGAGATTGAAGAGTAATTTTACCTTGGTGTTAAGATTTCACATATACATCCATCCTTTTACTTAAGATTATTTCATAAATTTGCCAGGCAGTGGTGGCGTACACCTTTAATCCCAGCACTTGGGAGGCAGAGGTAGACAGATCTCTGTGAGTTCAAGGCCAGCCTGGTCTACAGAGCTAGTCTTATGACTGCTAAGGCAACCAAAGTAATCTTGTCTTGAAAACCAAAAAAAAAAAAAAATTGTATTTCATAAATTTTAGAATGTGCTATGAAACTTCAAATACTATCTTATAAATTTTACATTATTGTGCGTATGGACACCTCCCTTGGGGACAGATTATAATGTTTATAAATTACATGCTAGGAGCAAAGCGCTACTGACATCTTGGGGGTGGCAGGTCTCACAGGAATCAGGAGAAAAAATGCCACAGGTCTGTACCCATGTGGTGCGTTCATCGTGTGTGGCCTTTCCTTTTGCAGGGAAACTCATGACTGATTTTTTTGAAGCCATAAAACCTTTCATTCTACAATATCTGTTAAATTTGTTCATATTTTCTCATTGAAACATTTTAGCATTATAATCCGGTTTGCACATGGTATGAACTCACTCAGGCTTGATGACTTGTGTCTTCAGAAGTGCCAGTCAAGTGGGATCCGCCGCTGCTTGTGCGGGACTCCTGAAGACACATGCACTCAGTTAAAAGCAAACCTCTCCATTTCTTTGTCTGGATTACGCTAAACAGTTACTGGTCTTGGCTTTCATTGGTGAACTTTTGCACTCTGCCCTTATTTCCACTTTATTTCTGCTTATGATCTCATAATGTCTTTAAAACACTGATTCTCAGAGAGCATCTGCTAAGGCCAGAATCAACAGCAGCACCAGAGGACTTGTTAGAATTACAGACTTACAGAATCCACGCACAGGCGTGGCGGTGCCCACCTATAGTCCTCTTTACTTGGAAGGCTAAGGCCAGAGGATCAGCAGTCCACAGGTTCAAGATCAACCTGGGCAATGTGGTGAGACCTAGTATCAAAGAATGTTATAGCCCCTCGTAGAGTACTAATCAGAAATGGGGGAAGAGGTCTAGTAATCTGACCCTTACCAGTGCTCAGGATGCCTCAGAGGGCCATCCTAATAATCCGTAATCTGTTGGCTCTGATGTGTGCTAGCAAATATGAGTGCCATATTTAGTGGCTCCTTTTAAAAGTCCTGTGATTTAAACTTTATAATGTTCCAGACTTTGTACTAGGATGTCTTCCTCACATTCTGAAAAAAAAAGAAAAAAATTGTGGGTGTCAGGATTCTAGGCAAACATTAGTGAACAAAGTATAGCTGAAAACTAAAGGTAACCTAGCTTGAATATACTACATAGTTATCTGCTGTATTTTCTGTCAGTGCATGAAGGATACGGGTGTGGCCTCTCGAAACCGCTCGTAAACTGATAGAATTTTGCACCAGCTTGACTTGAGCTAAAATAGACATGTTTCTTTCAGCAAGAGCTGATCTACTTCACGTTCAGCAGACAGGGAAGTGGGGAGCACACAGTCAACCTCAGCCTTCTGCTCCAGAGATGCAACGAGGTCCAGCTCTGGGTGGCCACGGAGATCCTGCTCTGCAGCCAGCTGGGCAAGCGCGTGCAGCTGGTGAAAAAGTTCATCAAGATTGCTGCGCAGTAGGTGTCTGGTGGTGGAAACAGTGTTGTTTCTCCATTTCCTGAGGAGGCATTGGTGGTGGTTTGGGGTTTTTGTTTTGTTTTATTCTTTATAATGATAAAAAAGGGTTGGGATATAAAAATGTAATAGAGTTAAGTGGCCAAATGATTGAAAAGGTCTGTTTTTGAATATTTATGTCTTTGCATTTGAAGTTTTCATATCTTAAAGTAAATGTCAAAATACCAGACTCAAGCTCTGAGCTATCTGCTTGGTTTATAACCAGGCAGTGAGCACTTGCACAATGTGGCTGGTGGTACTGCCAGTGTGCGAGGAAAATGAAAGATGGCGTGTGTGTGGTGGGGTGTCACGGACAATCAGGGGCATGCTAGGATCTCTGTGAGTTCAAGGCCAGCCTGGTGTGCATAGTGAGACCATATCACAAAAAAAAATATACAAATAAATCAGATAAGACACTTATCAATTAAAAAGAAAAGGTACCTGGTGCCAACCTCTGGCCTCCACACAACAGAGAACACACACACACACACACACACACACACACACACACACATACACATACTCAATGAACATGTACATATATATAAATTATAAATAAATTTAGAATATTTTTTGCACATATGTCAGTTTGGGAGACATTGAGGGTAGAGTAATTGCTGTTTGTCCTTCTGTTGTTTGAGACATTTAGGATGTGGGTACAGACTCTGAAATCCCCCACTGGTCAAAGAAATCCATTCCCCTGTTATGTGAGACATGAAGATTCATCTTTACATAGGTAGAAGTTATTTTCTGATTTGGCCTACAGCCAGAGACAGAAGCAGCAGACTTTGGCAGTCTTACTTCCCATGCATCCTTGTCCTGTAAGGAGGCTAGCATGCACTTTAGTAGAATGGTGCTCCATCCCGGGGAACTTGTGCTCCAGCCTGGGGGTTTCCTGCCATGCAAGTATATTGTATGTTTAGCCCATTTTACTTAATAATTCAATCCTTAAAAGTAATTTTTAAAATATACCTGTTTTTGAATATTATTTTTCATTAGACAAACTAAGTTTACTTCAAACTTGTTTTGACTCATTTCAGGCTTAACTTTGACAACATACACGGAAGGCTATAAAATGAGGGCTATAAATTGGTCTCTCCCCCCAAGCTTGTATCTGTAAATAAATTACCTTTATATTTAGCATGACCGACCATCAACTTGTATATCTTAATTATATTTAACAGTTTAAAATGTTACTAACTCTTATAAGATTGGGATTTTATATGAGCCTTAAAAATATATAATTCTTGAATTAAAGACCCTTTAGTGTCAATCTTTAAACTGTAAATACAGTCCACAGAGAAAATGAGAACTTCATTTTCCTGATCCTTTTATAACGTTCTTTTACACAATGCCTTTTTTTTTTGTCTTTTGGTTATTTTTATGACTTGGTTTCAGAACAAATCATCTTGGAAGCCTGGTGTTGCCTCCTTAGTCTAATAAAAGGGAGCTAGAATGATTGGCTGGGGGCTCTGTGGGCCTGGTTGTTTCACGGGTGTTGCTTTAGTGTACATAGACAGCATGGTCGCCTTCACAATGGCCGTGAAGTCACATGGTCTGCTCTTCCTTTAGTCTTATTGAAGATGGTGGCTGAGCCACGTGGCTGCCAAGATGGTGGCTGAGCCACGTGGATGTTATTCGCTCCAAGGCGAGCCCATCAGGTGCACACCCTTTTCCTAAATAAGAGTTGATTCCAAGTTACATACGTGGTATGCTATAGCAAATTAATTTTATCTGTACATAGACTTTTTAAATCACACTCAATGAACTTATAAATTCTAAAACACAGAAAGTTAAAGTTTTAACAAAAGCATTAAACAAAATCAGAAAAAAAGCTTGGGGGGGAATAATTCAGAGAGTTAAACACTTTGCCATTTGTAACTGCTATAGAAATAGTTTCTTTGTTCTCAAGCAGAGTGTCTTTTCCTGGCTGTTCTTGCCCACCCCCCTCCCCACTTTTTTTTCTCTGGGACAGGGACTCTCTGTGTAGCCCTGGCTGTCCTGGAACACACTCTGTAGACCAGGCTGGCCTCAAATTCAGAGATCCTCCTGCCTCTGCCCACCACAGCCCAGCTTGTTCTCCCTGTCAGAAAGTCATGTGGCCTGCCCAACCCAGAACAGAGACTTTGGAGGAACCTTTTAAACAGATATACTTGGGTCTCAGTACAATAGAACAACATAAACAATCTTTCCATACTCAAAAGATGTTTAAATGTCTGTAAGTCTGAACCTAGTGATCTACATATCCATAACCAGTTTGTATGTGTCTGCAGATGTGAGCAGAGAACCCGAAATGCTTTTACCTCTTAGCTACTAAAGATAAAAGCAGGATTTTCTAGGTTTGGGAAGGCATAAACACAAATAAGACACAGCATAAGGCAAAACAGCTCTGTGCTGTCTCTGTTAGGAATGGATACAAGTCTGGAGAAATGGTGGCCAGCAGGCATTCTGGCCTGGTATGGTTGTAAATCAGAGCCTTGAGAAAGCTTAAAGTGAACTGTGAATTTTATGGGAGAGGGGGCCTCGGACAACCTTTGATCTTACGGAGTTAGGTATTGGAAATAGAAAGCACCAAATCTGGGCCAGCAGTAGCTACTTGTTCAACATATATTGAGGCCAGATTTTCATTGAAAGGCAAAGGAGAGTCACCAGGTTCCTAAGTTGGAGCTTCTTAAGTTAGCCCTCAGGCAGGCCAAAGGAGTGTCTTTTGGTACAGAAAATATGGAACACATGACTGGGCTGAGAACCAGGGTACAGACAGGGGCCAATGTCCAGTGGAGTAGAGCATCCCCTACGTCTGGAAATGACCAAATGCCCCTGGAACAAGAGGGGTGTTCCCAGCATATACAATCTCAGGGTTAAGGAGCCATGGGACCAATGGAAAGTTGTCAGAACAAGTGGTGTCCCCGCCAGGAGAAAGCTCAAGTGCCTTCCACCGAGTAGGCCCTAAGAAAGTTTCAGTCAGCTGAGCTCTAGTGGTCCCCAAAACCTAACTAGGGCACCTCAGAGTTAGGGCCATGGTTAGCTAGTCCCAGTGTTTTTCTGGTTACGTGCATGTTCTGGGGGAATGCAGCATGGTCACTCACCTAGGTCAGACCATGTGGGGGGAGACAGTAAGGTGAGAGAGGAAGAGCAGAGACACATGGAAAGAAAAGGCTGCCTGAGAAACTGGGGGCCCTGCTTGGGCTTGAACTGCTGGTAGGCTGGTCTAGTCCATCCTAGGTCTTCAGCACCATTGTTAGGATATTTTTAAAAGGCAGAAAGAAAAAGAAAGAAAGGAAGAAAAGGAAGGGAGGGAGGGAGGGAGGGAGGGAAAGAGAGAGAGAGAGAGAGAGAGAGAGAGAGAGAGAGAGAGAAAAGAAAGAAAGAAAAAGAAAGAAAGAAAGAAAGAAAGAAAGAAAGAAAGAAAGAAAGAAAGAAAGACAGAAAGACAGACAGGTGAGGGGAAGGGAAGAAGGGAAGGGAAGAAGGAAGAAAGGAAGGAAGGAAAAGAGGGGAGAAGGAAGGAGGGAGAGAAGGAAGGCAGGCAGGCTTGCTCCATCTCACCTTGGCGGGGACCATGTTTATTCATGGTAAGGGGGCATCTTGTCACCCATGTATGTGGATGGCCAAAGTGCCTACAGGGGAAGATGGGATGCAGTCACTTACAGGGATGGAAATGGGCAGGAATGACTTTTGTAATCCTCAAGGGAGACTGGGAAGTTTAGTCCTTCAGCAGGAAACTGTCATTAATACTGAGTTGTTTAGGGCATCAGGACAAGGAAAATAGCCTCTACAGTTCAGTGTAGATGCAGCCATGTGGGATTAACTACATGGTACCTGATCTGGCTAAACCTACAGCTCTGGAACCCATGGGGGAGCCAAATGTACATGTCAGCCCGACTTGTTCAGAAAGTGCAGAGTGATTGCTTACTGTGTGTGTGGATCTGGGTGAGACCTTGTGGGAAATCACGCCTCAGGCTGCAGGGTGCTTCTGTAGCTCCATGTGCAGCTCTGTAGAACAGAACAAGGAAGGGCCTGGTATGGATCTGAGTCTGTCCTGGCCTGGAAGAAGGGGAGTCCGAATCTCAGGAGTGTGGGAATGGAGAGAGGAAACACTGGTGAAAGGAAGAGCAACTGCTGCTCTCTTAGCGTCCTGGGTAAGAGGAATACTCTTCCCATGGAGGGGACCCTGGAGATGGGCTTCAGCAGGACTGGCAGCCTCTGTGGATGTGATGAGCCCCGTGTGGAGTTGAGAAGGAAGTTGTAGGAGACTGGCTGGCAAAGGCAGGTACGACTGAGAAGGCAGAAGGGACCCTTGGAAAGTCTGTGGCCAAGAGACTGATAGGCTCTGATAGAGTAGCTTTAGGAAAGCTCGCCTGGAACTGGCCAAGAGACTGAGGAAGCTCCTGTCCGAGGTCTACTGTGGTTAGGTGGAGGAGCAGGTTAACGGGTCTATACCCTGGGCTGACACTTTCGTGCTGAGTGGGTTTTTTTGTTAGTAGTTTTTTGTCGTTTGTTTGCTTGTCTGTTAACTCAGCCAGTGTGTTCTAAAATGGGCTCTGAGATTCCTGAAGATGGATTTTTATGGTTAAAAGGTTTCTTAGAACATGAGTTAGAGGGAGAAACAGGACACCCATATTCCGAGAGTAAAGTGGCACCACCCAGTGCCTTCCCCAGTATAAGATTGGCTCTAACCTGGGGAAATGAAATATATTCATGTCTTCTCCTTATAGTTCCCTACTCCTGAATTATTTATGATACTGGTCTCTGTCCTAGCCCATGGAACAGAATGCCAACTGAAACGTAAAGTTAAATTCCCTATAATCACACTGTAGGAAGAACCAAGGGAAAACAGCAATTTCCACAATCATGAAGTGTTTTCCCTGCCTAAGGCATCCGATTTGCATATTCATGTTTCCCTCCTTCTCACCACCCCCATCCCCCACCTCTGTGGATTGAGTGGATTTTCTTTCCTCACACAGACAAAGGAATGGTTGCTGGACTGGAATGCTCAGTGTCAGACAGCCTGCTCTTATCTCAGAATGAATGGCCATGGTAACAGGATTCCAGGCCCGATTGGCATCTAATTTCTGCTCAGAATCAATTTGTCTCATTCGGAAATTGTGTCTATATTAATTTGATTTCTTTTTTTAAAAAACAAATTCAGATGTGTGTGTGTGTGTGTGTGTGTGTGTGTGTGTGTGTGTGAATTTTGTGAATAAAATGAAGCTATGCGGACCAGAAGAAATGGTATGTGAGTGAGAAGGTAACAGATAAAAGATAAAAATCATCTAAAAACGTATATAGATAAATGATGCTGAGTGAAAAATGATAACATCTACCTAAAAGTTCCTGTTTTCAGTTCCTGCACTTGCTCTGTGCACGGCTGCTGTGCATTAAGCCATTGGATATGCACAGTAAAACAAATGAGTAGATGTGTGCTCCAGCCTTAATGAGCTTCCTCTCTGATGGTGGCAGTAGCCTGTAGGGCCTCCCTTGTGTGGGAGGACTCAGGGGTGGGAGGAATCTTCTGGCAGTGGATTGGGATGTTCTCACTGACAGGAGCTCCAGCAGAGGAGCTGGTATATCAAAATATTACATCAAGAGATGGAGCTAACTCAAGCTTTTCTGGCTGTTGTGAACTGTCTGTAGTGTAGAATAAGGGAAGTGAGCGGCAGAAGAGAGGTGGAGTCAGTACTAAGCCTTGGACAGCAGAGAATCTCAAAATAGTCATGGGCAGGAGGCCCCTTCCTTCAGTGCGCCCAAGGAATATGCCACTCAAGGCCCGTTGGGGTTGTGGAAGTTGATAAGAGACCAGAGGCAGAATCAGTAAGACTGGGCTCCAAGGGCCTCACACCTAAGTATAGGAACTGAGGGCTGTACCAGAACTGGACAGACGTGGGGACCAGCCATAGCAGAGGAGGCTTGGTAGTGATGTGCCTGCTGGACATATGTCTCCACATGCCTTGTGCTTCATGTGTGGGGACAACAGTATCTCTGCAGCTCCTCTCTTCACAGGGAGAGAACTTTCTCCCCAACTTGGAGTCCAGGTCCAGTTGGACTGGAGCTGTGTCTGGTTCACAAGACTGACAGGGCCTGCCAGAACACACAGCCCATTCTTATTCACTCTAAAATGAGTGAATGAGCCACTAAAATGTCACAGCTTTGGAAGGCAGCATATATCGGAACCTGGAGTTGGCAGACATGGTGGTACAGCTTCCCAGCACAGTGAAGCTGAGGCCAGTCTGAGCTGTATAGTAAATTCCGGTGCAGCCTAGGCTACATAATGAGGCTCTGTCTCAAAGCAAACAAAACTAAACAAATAAACAAGAAGTATAGCTTTTGTACCATCATGTCATAGCTGGCAGCCCAATGAAAAAAATCACAAGTAAGTGAAAAGTTTCATAACAAAGATTCCCATTGTAGTATTCTGTGTAACAGGGAAGGATTGAAACTAACGAAGTCTACACCAGGGAAACTAAGTTAAAAAATTATGAAACGTTCTTTTTTTTTAAGTGGCAGCCTGTATTTCTAGGCTGGCCTTGAACTCTCATTGTAGTAGAAGGTAATCTTCTTGGACTTCTGAATCCACTGTTCACCCCCAGTGCAGGGATTACAAAAGTGCTCCATTTTATTTTCTTACTTTCATAAATGAGAAATGTGGAGCACTATCCCATAAGTTATGCCATATACTCAGATAAATAGATGATAGACAGACAGACAGACAGACAGACAGACAGACAGTGTGGCATCCATTTTGTTGTTAGGAAAGAATGTTATGTCTGGATGAATGAAAGAACTTGGACCTGTGAGGTGAGAGGGATGCATCAGCGAGATACACGAAAAGCACGGAGATACGAAGCTGAGGAGAGCTGCAGAAACAGCCCATTATGGATGCAGAGAAGCGGGCATTTCAAAATACGATCGCAGAAATCAGAAATGTACACAAATGAATGTTAGAGGGGGAGGGGTCTTCTGCAGTGTCAGGAAGGGTTTTCTTGGGGCAGAGAGGAGCACAGGAACCATAAGTTCTTTCTTTTGCATTAGAAACGGTTGAGGCAATCATACCTCTCGGTGGACAGTGACGGGTATGTGGCTGGAGCTGTGTCCCAGGAGTCTCGGGGCTTTGTCAGCGACTGCCCGCTGTTTGAAAGAATGTTTTCTCAGTCCCCACTCTTCTTTATTCACAGCTGCAAAGCTCAGCAGAACCTGAACTCTTTCTTTGCTATCGTGATGGGTCTCAACACTGCCTCTGTCAGCCGGCTGTCCCAGACCTGGGAGGTGAGCCTGCGGCTTTCCACTGGGAGCTGGGGTGTGGGTGTGGGACACAATGAAGCACTCCAGGGGGAGCTTGTACTAGAAATAAGTAGATTTAAGTGGTCTAAATGAGACAAATTCTGCTTGACTAAAAGTATTTTTAGTAGGACCGTGACAGGGTGATAGGACCCATTTCTATTAAATGGTCTTTTAAATGATCTTTAACGTGGTTCTCTAAAATATCTGAAAAGGATTTTTGAAAAATTAAATGCTTTAAATTTCTCTTTGCCCTCCTCTGCATTCCCTGAAGGCAGCTCTAGCTCCATGCTGGCTAGTCATCCTCCATTCTGGCCTGTGGAGCGAGGTGTGCACAGAAGTGAATGGAGTACTGGCCTGAGTGAGGGGGTGCACACACAGATGAAGTTAGGCTCCTGTGCCCCCCACTTGCAGGCCTTGGCCATGTTCGCATTGGCATGTATAACTTTGCAAAATTGCCAAAGTAGTTTTGCATTCTGATTTTCTTAAAGAGGACTTTCTGTACGTAGAGAAACTTAAGCCTTCTGTAGATGGTGAAGGCTGCTTGGTTATGAGCTGCGGGAGGCCAGTCTAGTTGACCCATAGCTCTGGACGGTGTGTAAGAAGAACCAAGCCAGGAGAGCCAGAACCTAGCCAGGAGCATCAGGCTATCTCTCCTTGGGCCCCATCCCTGCTCTCCGTGGGCTCTTGTTCCCCTTGCTCTGCATCCCTGCTGACTGGCTCCCTCACTCTGTGTCCTGTTGCTCCCCCTCACCCTCTCTCTAATACTCCTGTCAGCCTCCTTTGGGCTGTAGCCTGTGTGGTCCACTGTGGTCTCCTTGGCCTGTCCTTGTCCAGCCACTGTGTCACTCTCCCTATGGATTCGCTTCTTTTGAGTCAGGAGCTGTGCCCAGTGGAATGCACTGTGCTGACCCAGGGGGTGGGGTAGTGCTCTCCTTCAAGGGGATCCAACAAAAAAAAAAAAAAAGAAAGACATGAAAGGACTGCCCTCTCTGGTTAAACAAACAAGAACATTCAAGATTAAAGGAGATAGGAGACCACGGTCGGTCGTGCTGATTAGAGCAACAGGAAGACAAATGTATAGCAAGGATCTTCACAGAATGGAATTTGATTTAAACCTCAAAAGAAACTTTGATTTGCAGAAGTAATTGAATTACATTTAAAAAGCTGAATCAGCATATTGACTACCCACTGTGGTCCACACACGGGAGTCCACACACTGCCTCGGTGCCACACAGAAGATGAATACCAGAGAGTGATGTGTGATAAAGGACCTTTTAAACCAGGTCTCACTGGCCCAGGGGGAAGTGAGTGGAGACACTTCCTGCCATCAGAGCAGCCGAGAAGACTAATAAGAAGCCTGGGCAGCAGGGCTTTGTAGGTTGAAGAAGAAGTTGCTGGTAGATGAGGCCGGGCATCCCTGCAGAGGTGACCACGGGGTCTCAGAGTCCAAGGAAAGTGATCATGTTATCAGATAAAGGAAAGAAGTAGGTTTGAGAAGAGTCATCAGAGGTCAGCAGATTTTTAAGCTGAACTGAGGATATGGTCTCTATTGCAAAGACTTAACCCTGCCATTGTACTGCTACAGCCATAGTTGATGAATGAACGATGGCCATGAGCGTGTTCTAGTCGAAGGTTATTTACAAAATCGTCTCTGGGCCAGTTTTGGCTCTTGGCTGATCTCTGTCTAAACCCGTCTGGATTTAAGCACATTGAGTTTGAGGTACCACTGGGACATTCATCAGGATGTCCAACAGACTAAGATATGGCTCAAAGGAAAGACTGGAAATTATTACAAAAGTCTGCATTTTATATTTTATTGATTGGGGAGCAGCCATTTCCAGGTAGATTAAACAACTTACTGCAAAGAACTGAGTCAAGAGTCAAAATTATCACATTGAAAAATTAAGTAGTTTTAAAGCTTAGTTGTTGTAAACTTATCATCGTTTTGATTCAGTTTGAAAACGCAACCTCTCTGGAATATCTTGAACTTCGTTGTTGATGTTAATAGCCAGAATCTGTCAAGCAGCAACTATGGACAGTTGTACATTTATTTCATGGGTTGTTGCTGAAGGCCATGACCAGAGAAGGTGCAGATTCACACTAAACACACAGCTGGAAAGGGTCATGGGCAGGGGCAGAATTCACAGAGCCTTGGTTAGGTCAGCTTTCTACGACAGGCCACTAAGGCAGTGTGAAAGGCTCTGTGTTTTCTCCTGCTCGTGTTAAAAGCAGTCCGGCACATTGCCAGGTCCCTTCTCTGAATGTTCACCTGGGAGGACGGCGCCGGCACACATTCTGTCGTTTTATAGCCTCCTGTTGCTCTTCAGATTCATTGAGCCTGTCCTCCCTATGCCATTTATATGGAAAAACATTGTTATTTCCCACTTGGTCAGGATATTAGAAGGATGAGCACATTCATCAGAGATGTAACACAGGACTGAAGCCTGTGTTCACTAAATAACCACCAGTGTGTAGAATGTCTAGCCAGCTGGATTCCTTTGTCATATGGCTGCCAAGGTATTTTTAGCAACATGACTAACGATAGTCATGTTGAGGGGATGATGAAAAATTACATAATGAGACGAAATCAAGGTAGAGCCCCATGACAGGTATTTATGCTCAGAAATGTGTCTTGAGTAAGCAGAACTCAATGCAAATGTCCCATTGTGCCACTTCTCAGAACAGCTGCCTTCTATGACCTTTGTGGTTGCTGACTGTGGTTTTGTTTTCTTTTAAGAAAATTCCTGGGAAGTTTAAGAAACTTTTCTCTGAACTTGAAAGCTTAACGGTAAGTAAACAGAATTTATACTTCAAACTAATATTAGTGCTATTTCCTTCTGGGTTCAGGGTTCCACTTACTGTTCTTCATGATATCAATGCCTAAACTGATTGCTTGAATCTAAAAATTACAGTTTTGAGCTGGGTGTGGTAATATAATCCTAGTGCTTTGGGAGGCTGAGGCAGGAAGATTGCAAGTTCCAGGCCAGCCTGGATTGTGAAATAAGACCCAGTCTTAAAAATAAATGACTCAATGGGCATGATAACATGGAAGGAGGAAAAAAATTTCATGGGACCCCAACTCTAGACAAAGAACTACAGGCAACTAGAATATACTGAGGGTGGAGAAATAGTCTCCCTGGGGGACCACCCATTTGGTTGGTTGTCCAATACCAAGTGATCAGTCCTAAAGTCATATAGATGCAAGGAACATTATGCAGCTTGAGCAGGTTGTATTTATATATTTGGGAATACACACACATATATAAGATGTTTTACACACACACACACACACACACACACACACACACACACAC
>CABHPH010117966.1:29779-50631 GCA_902168325.1 Peromyscus nudipes
CACTCACACACACATGCACTCACACACATGCACTCACACACACATGCACTCACACACATGTACTGACACACACACTCACACTCCCAAGTAGAGCACCTATCCCACCTGCTGCCTTCATAAGTCCTGAGAGCCTAAGGGGAGAGATGAGGTCAAGTGGGAAGACATTCAGGAAAGGATGTGGGAGACAACTTACAAGTTGCAAAGATGACTGGTGTGGCAGAAGCTCAGCAGGTGGACTCTAACTGGAATTGGGAGACCTAAGTCTTTCCATAGCCTGATGCACATGTCTGAAGGACCCTGCCCTCCCTACCACTGATTCCCAGCTCTGCCAATGGCATCAGCATGATTTAGCTGTGACTGTCCCTTGGACCCTTGTTTCTCTGCATGCTTACTTCCTGCAGCTGCCTTAGAAAGCCTTCGTGAGGACCAAGTGGGTTAATTCATGTAAAATACCTGAAGCTGTGCCTGATAATACTGTCACTGGCCGTCGCCATCCTTAGGAGCATGAGGTGGGGCAGGGGGCACCAGCCGCTAAAAGAAACCCATGAGGCCAAGCTCCTAGGCTGTGTTTCATGGTGGCTGAGAGTGCAGAGTAATGTTTGCTGTGTACAAAATGTAAAAGTGCACTTTGCGAGCTACTCCTTTTGAAATCTTGTGTTGTGGGAATTTCTGAAGGTGAAACCATGAATAGTAGTAAGCTATTGTGTAATTAATTGTGAATGGTTCTGTGAGCGGCTGTTTGTAGAAATCTACAAAGGATAAAAAGCTCATGTCACCACAGCAAGCCATACTGTATGCAGGGACACCTTGGGGACAGTTGTGTCTCAGTGTGTGTTGCCTTCCGGGGGCCCTGGGAGCACAAGCTCTCAGTGTTGCCGTCAGGTTTCGGCAGCACCTGTCTCAACAGCTTTGACTGGGTCTGTTGTTGGTGACAGCAGGGGTATCTACATGTCCTTTAGGTTGAATGATTCGTACTGCAGTAGTTGGCTGTGGAGACGCTAAGGATCCATTATGCACTGTCTCATCCATTTTTGGATGCCAGAAATCCCCAGAGCCTCAGATGCTAGCTTAATATGTCTCGTTCCCAAATCTTTACCTCTTGAAGAGTCACTCTTTCAGACAAAAGGAGGTTTTTCTTTTAGCATCCTCAGCCATATCTTTGGGACAGTGGGAAGATCCAAGCCCTCACCACTAAACACAGGCCCAGTCACTGAACTGGACCCCAGCACCTTGGTCACTTAAAACCTAGTGAATCTCAAACCAGATTTAATTTTCCCTTTTTCCAAAAAGCAGTCCTTCCTTCTGCTCCCTTTCCTGTTTAATCTTCCTCAGCGATGCTGTCTCTCTCCCGGTCAAATCACTTCTGATACACAGGCTTTGGAAACCAAACTTTTTAATTTCTTCATGTTTTTAATGTAAACTTGGAAATCTGAGTCTAAACTGTTTTAACTAAAGAAAGTCCCATTTACACTGGCTAAACGAGGTTTTATGCAAATATATAAATATTAAATCCCTGTTGCTTATGAATATTTATTTATTTTCTGCTCAGTCTTTTGACCTGAAAAACATAATGGATCAATTAAATTACAAAATAACATTAGCTGATATCATGCAAGTTAAAATCAACTCTTCACTGTAAATGCAAAATATTTCAGGAAGGCAATGCTGCCCCCTAAACTTTATTGTTGTACAAGTTTAGTTTCAAGTCACCTTGTCAAATATGTGGCGTAATTCCATAATGCTTAAGAAAAAAATCATAAATTGCCTTGTTTCTAAACAACTTTGTTGTTTCAGGATCCCTTCCTAATAGTATATTTATCTTGTTTTTAACTTTCAGATGTAACATTTATTCATGAAGGAAATAAAACGTTCTTGGATAATCTTGTCAACTTTGAAAAGCTGGTATGTAAACTTCGTTGCTTCTCCTTTTTCCTCTCTGCAAGGGAAATGCATGCTTGTCCTTCCTGCCCCAGGAAGCAAACTGTCTGGGTACCTTTTCTCTGCTGTGCGCAGAGTGACCTCAGGTCTCTGCTGCATGTGTGACAGTGTCACCACTAGGCTGGCATGACCTTGAGAATCTGCCTTTTATTTTTTTAAGTAGTATCTCGTTAGCTTAGCACTGGTGACTGGGTAAACAGTATGGAACCAGGTATAAAGGCATGAAGGTGCTGTCAAGAGCAGTTCCCACAGGAGAGCTCAGTGACTACACAAGCATCCCAGGATGCCCCAGGGTAAACCACTTTAAGTCAGTGAGCAAGAGAGTCCTCCCAGATTGGATGTGCACCTGAGATTCATGGGTTCTACAGGTGAGGAGAAAGGCTGCCTCTTTATTGGCCTCTGCAGCAGGACCTCCCCGCTGATAGATGCAGGGACCTGGTCAGGCCTCTTGTGTACATTCTTGGGAGGTTTCTCCCTAACCACCCTTCCAGGACAGTCACAGTTTATCCTCGGTGGGCCCTCCACCCTTCTGCCCTTGCACCAAGAAGAAACTATCTACAGAGCTGAGTAGGCCTGAGTGGGGCCCCATAGCAGTGCCCCACTCAGCCTAGTGACCAGAGGAAGGCATTTTTCTGACAGATGACCTTTAGTGTCATAGATGAAATGTTACATCATGGTCAAAGGTGATCCCAGTACTCCTCTCTAGGGATCCTCCTGACCTTTGAGTAACCTTTTCAGTGATGACAGTGGATTTGCATGAGCTCTTTCAGGAACTATCCCTATGAGACTGGAGTCAAGCTTCAGAGAAGGTCAGTTGAGGCTGAGGCCCCAGACCAAATCCTGTACGAACTGTTTAAAGAGCGTTCAGACTGAAGTCTCCAAATGGTGTCTGGTGTCTGACCTTGCCTTCTTATCTCTCCGTTCTAGTCACAAGGCCCCCAGGACACACAGGGGCTGAGGCACACAGGAAGAGTGAAGTTAGCTCCTACCCAACACCCCAAACCCGAACTACCAGACTCTCTCAAAGATAGACATCCTCCAGCCTCGCTCCCTAGTAGCCCTTAGCAACTCGGAAGATGACGGCTTCGTGACAGTTATTTTGGGGAGTTGAGATGCAGATGTGTTTTGTTTTCAAGTCTCTTTCTTTCTCTCTGCCTCAAATATTTTAGAATCAGAGCTCAGTTGTTTCACATGCTACAGTGAAACCAACATGGCCAGCAGTGGGAATGTGGAGGGATTTTCATCCTGTTTTGTATTGTTCTGTGATTTCCCCGAGGACCCCAGCTTGCCCTTAGCAACCAGTCTCAGTCACTAGAATTCTCAGCCTAAGCAAGTTCATCTCCAGAGTTTGGTATTTATGAATGGTCACAGGGATATGAAGCTGTTGGTCAGAACTTACTTTGCCTCCTGTCCAATATGTCTGTTTCAAATCACCAGAAGAGCGTTGTAGGGCATGTGTGAAGATCTGGGATGTACCATGTCACCTGGCCTGGAAGTCTTTGTGGGTCTGACGTGTTTTCCCCTCTGACCCAGTGGGGATATAGGAAGGCCATTGCACTCCTTAAAAACTGTTACCTCTTCAGAGAAGACTGAGAGTTGACCTTCACCGTAAGGCGAACAGTGGCCTGGCTCCATTCCTTGTGTTCTTTCTCCTCAGATAATGTCACAGCATGAAAGAACAGTTCCAAACAGGCTCAAACAGAAAGAGCCATGAGAGGCTTCAAACTCTTTCCACCCTCTCCCTTTCTTCATTGTCTGTGGTCTTTTCTTTCCCCCCAGCAATTCAGTGGAGCCCAACAGTAGGCTGACACAAGGTATAAATACTGACTCCACTATGTCCATAAGAACGTTTAAGAAAACAGCATGGAAGCTGAGCCTGAGTCTATAATCCCAGCACTCAGGAAGCTAGGCTAGGAGGGTCAGCCTAAGGTACATAGTGAGTTCCAGGCCAGCCTAGGCTACAGGACAAGATGCTACCTCAAACAAGCAAACAAAATACAGCAGATCTTTGGCCATCAGACACCTACTGGCACATCATTCCTTGAATGTATGTCTGTGTGTGTGTGTGCGTGCATGTGTGCGTGCATGCAGTGTGTGTGTATATGTGTGTCCTGGTCTACCACTTTCCACCCTTGAGAGAGGGTCTCTCACTGAACCTGGAGCTAAGGTGGTGACCAGCAAGCCTCAGCAATCCTCCTGTCTCTACTCCCTGTTCCCCATGGTGCTGAGGTTACAGGCACATGCACAGCCATGACAGGCTCCTTATGTGGGTTCTGGAGAGATGAATTCAAGCCCTCATGCTTGCACTGCAAATGCTCTTGCTCACTGAGCCGTTTCCCCCAGGCCCTTGTGTATCATTTCTAAAGAGAGGAAACTACAGTAATGATGGCCTGGTCCTCAAACCACTTGAAGAGCAAGTGGCTCTTCAAACTCAGCATGCCTTGAGTTGACCCTCCTATGTGAAAAAGACAAATGAGATTAGAATTTTTTTTCAGAAACACAAAAATCAATTTCATATCATACTCAGGCCAGCATTCCACTCAGGAGCTGGAGCATCTTTGTAGAGACAGTATTCTTAGAGAGTGTCTCTTAGCAGAGGACAAGGTTTCATTGAAGCTAAAACAGGATCATCTTTCACAATAATAAACCAATGGGACCTAAGTGAATTAGCTTATGAGCAGCCAGTTCCTCACGGTGGATGTTAAGTTCAGCCAGTCAGCAGATAACTCGGGGTGTTATCTTTATCTGGCTGACACAGACCTGCACATTAAATCAGACCACATGCAGATCCAGAATTGCTCATCAGGTGCAATAAGATCCCCATTGTTCCCTGGGCTAAGTTCCTTGCTGCCTCAGCAGCTCTAGACGTTTCCACCTCAAGCTATGAAATGTTGAAGGAGCAGAGGGTTCCATCCTTTTTTTTTGTCCCCCAATATTACAAGCATGATCTTTGATCACGTCTGCCTCCCGTCATGTCGGAAAACGCAGAGATGGGAATCAGGACTGTGATCTCGTGCTGCACACAGCACTGAGCCTTACGTCAGCCCTAGCGTTTCAGTACTGCACAAATGTCACAGGATAGGGATCAGCGTAACGCCACAGACTGAAACAACGGAAAATCTGTCCTGGGAATTGGGGTAGAATCTGGGGAAGGAAATGTAACAATGCATTCACACAGACGTGAGTCAGGTCTCATTTCCTCTTCAAATGCCGCCTGGCTGCCCCACTGAACTCTCTACTATGGAGGAGTATTGAATGAGCTGAACAGTAGCTGGGATAATTTAATCAGACTGTCGAATCCCAATAGCGTTTGTCATCTCGTTGGATTTTAAGTGAGGATGTCTTATTGTTGGCATTATTCTGTTAGCAATAACTCACCGTTTGTCATCTGTGGGTGCTCCTGTGTCTGACCTGTGCAGGCAGGTTGTGAAGACGGTGCTTGGAGGACCAGATAATGAATTGGTGTTGATCCTTGAATAATGAGATATTTGGGTTTTGATTTGAAACCAAGTAAGGAGTTCCCGTCATTCTCCAGAGAATAGGATTTACTATGACAACATTGTTAGAATATTCTGGCAGCTGTGTAGGAGGAACTCTCCATAGTGGAGGGTCGTTCTTCTAAAACACTAGGTTTCCCACCATTATGGAAAAGTGAAAATAGCAGAGTCAGCTAAAGGACTATTGTAGAGACACAGGTATGAGGTGAAGGATCTTGTCCAGGCCTGGTGGTGTAGGTCTGTGACCCCAGCTACTCAGGAGGCTGAGGCAGTAAGATTGGGAGTTCTAGGCCAGCCTGGGCAAGCAGGTGAGACACTCTCTAGAAATCTTAAAAATAAAAAAAAGGTCTGGGGCTGTGGTAGCTCAGTGGTAGAACACTTATCTGATATGCACCAGGCCTAAGCATGGTCTCCTCTTCCAAAAGCTGTGCATTTCAGATAACGCTAGTCTGGAGATCAGTGAGAAACTAAAGAAAAGAAATCAAATTAGAATACTAAAGACAGTAAGGAAATATAAGTGAGAAACAAAATGGCCTTTGTAAAAATGCTGATGTAGACACTCTTCTTCCACGAGTCCTTCATGTCCCACCATTGTTTGAGCCCTTGAATCCACAAACTCTCTGCCTCCATTCAGGACATGCATGGGAGCCCCTGGGTTTGATCCCCAGCCCTGTAACTGGGGCAGTGGCACACACGTGAGCCTGTGTCCTGAGTATGCAGAGTCTTCTGGTGGTGCCTGATTAGGAGGAAGGTAAAAGAGGTAAAAGTCCCAGCAGTGACAGTAACTCAGAGTCAGTGTATGCTGTACTCCTCAGAAGGGAGGTCTCAAAAAGGCTTCATGAAGAGAAGGCAACACCTCACCTTCAAGGGACTCACAAGCAAATGTGGACAGGAAGTTGGGGGCAGTAAAGATAGCATGTTCTCCTGTGGTTCAGAACATCTCCACTATTTGGGGGCCACTATTTTTGCTGACACAAACTCTATGCTCTTGAATAATCCAAGATTAACATAATCAATTAAAATCGTGTCCAGCTCCAAGCTGAACTCTTCGCTTTTTACCCACAGCGCTAGGCTGCCGTCCGTCCCTGCAGGTGTTGCTGCTTCCGTGGTCCTTCATTGCTGTACTCTCCCTTCTGTCTTTCAGCACATGATTGCAGACACTGTCCGAACCCTGAGACACTGCAGAAGTAACCAGTTTGGTGAGTAATTGAAACTGGGGTGGAACGCATACTGACTTCTCAGTGATACTGACTGTGGCCATTCAAGAAATACTTAATGGCCCTAAATTCAAGCAAATTATGAAGTATATGTGTCAATGTGCATGCTTTATTTATATTCTAGATTTTTATTGTGCTCCCTCACTTTGGAATGTAGAGTAAGACAAGATGTGGCAGAGCGTTGCCCCCTTGTGCAAGCGATCAGACAGACAGAAGTTCACCCACCCACCCCATCCTCTTTCCCCTTTTGCTTGCCCAGCCCCTCAGATTTGCTGATGAGTTTAGCAGCATGGCCCTGCCTCTAGCCTCCTTGCTAGGAGACCTTCCTGGAATAGATCTGTGGTTCATTAGGGCACCTGAAGTAGCCTTCCACTGTTTTTCTTCTCTTCAACCCAAACTTCCTATCAGTTGAAAAGGTTTTGTTTTGTTTTGTTGTTTTTTCTGAGCACTTTTGTAGAATCTTTCCTGAGACTACATATGCAGGGATATTTTTTTTTCCATTTTGAATCTCAGTCATATCTACCCTGTGTTTAAATGGTGTTAGTGTTTTGCAAGAAGGGAGGAAATTGTCTTGACAAAGTAGCAGGAGCTTTTACCTGGACAGCAGGAGTCTGCCCATCCTAGTGAGCAGGCATCCTTTTTTTTATTATTATTTTATTAAGAGATTTTCTATTCATTTTACATACCAACCACAGATTCCCCTGCCCTGCCCCCCCCCCCCCGCATTCTCCCCCAACCCACCCCCCTTTCCCGCCTCCTCCAAGGCAAGGTCTCCCATGAGGAGTCAGCAGAGCCTGGTATATTCAGTTGAGGCAGGTCCAAGCCCCTCCTCCCTCCCGTGAGCAGGCGTCCTTAACCCTTTGGTGCAGAACCCAGAGCCAAGGCTAAGAGAGGCTAATTCATGCAGTCCTGGCTTCTTTCCCAGCCCATTGCTTTGACCTGTGCTGATTCTACAGGTAGAAATAGTAATTTTAAAAGAGAGAGGGGGGGGAAATAGAGAGAGAGAGCGCCAGGTGGTGGTGGCACACCCCTTTAATCCCAGCACTTGGGAGGCAGAGGCAGACAGATCTCTGTGAGTTAGAGGCCAGCCTGGTCTATGGAGCTAGTTCTAGGACAGCCAGGGCAGTTACACAGAGAAACTCTGGAGAGAAGCGGGCGGGTGGGGAGGGGGGAGGAGGGGTAGAGAGCTGGAGAAATGCCTTTGGAAGTTAAGAATATTTGCTGCTCTTGCAGAGGACCATGGTTCAGTTCCCAACACCCACACGGTAATTCACAACCATCTGTAACTCCAGATCAAGGGGATTTGACACCTCCTGATGTCTGAGGGCTCTTGCATGCATATGATGCACATATACACTCAGGCACGCACACATACATGAAATAAATACAGTTCAATAATTACAAATCAAAGATGACAGCCTGGTGGGAGTAGACTTTAAATAATATGTCTTCATTGCAATTTGTTTCAAAAATACCACACATATAGAGAATCAGAGCCCACCACCACCACCAGAGAAAGTACTCCTAACTATTTGGTATGCATGCTTCAAATGCTTTTTCTATCGTGTAGTGCTCATGGATGTCACTATAGTGGATAGTATCCCCCAGCAAAGCCAACTAGGAACTGAACCTCCTATATGTGTTATGAAGTGGAGAAGGAGAATTATAAAATACAGGACCTGATTTTCTAAATATTCAATTCAGTGGATATCACTTGAAATGCACTTCTATACGTTTTCATTAAGTCCACAAGCACAATGCAGTCATAATAGAGTGGCACTGTTACCACAAAGGTCCTTCAGATGCCCAGTGCACGTTCACATTTCTTCCATTGGCCTTTGCTTCCAAAGTGATCACCAAAAATACTCAGCTAAAACTACCAGTCTGATTTATCAAGAAACAGTTTTTGTGTATTCCCAGTATGGGCAAGAGGGTCATGCCGGCTTGGCTGACGGGACTTGAACCTCCCACTCACCAGAGGACTCTGCATAGCCCAAAGCAAAGGCAAAACTTAGCTGTCAGGTGTGTGTTCTTAAAATTAGGCTGTGACTAAATTATCTGACCTCCTTTTAACAATTTCTTTCTATGAGCCTCATTAACCAATGCCAATATGTGGGATAAAGTAAGAAAACATCACTCAAAACAGTTATGAACTATGGAGTACCACGCAAGGGTCAGCATGATTGTTGGGACTGTTCGTCACATCTTTTGAATGCTTGCTATTGACAAAATTATCTGTACAGCTGGCCAGCATTTACCAAACTAAAAGTGATCTCCCAATGTGTTCCAGAAAGACATTCCAGAATTATAGCTTACCAGTCACGGTTGCAATACTGAACTTCCAGTGTTTATTTGCTGAGGCCAGGAAGTCCAAGAGTTAGAAGCAGTCTATGGCAGACAGCTCAAATTATTTTCTTACCAGACATATTCTTCATGGGAGTGGGAGAAACTGTTTTTCCCAGAAGTGCTGCAGTACATGCTCCTTTTCTGGGCCCGCTTCCTCTGAGACTCACTGTGGCTCTGTCAGTCAGTTCTCCTCTTCCCTAATGTGGGTTCTTTTCTGTTTCTCTTTTCCCGTGGTATTGGGCTTGCCCCATTGTCCATGCACCTTACCTCAGGATCCTTATGAGAGCTGTCCCCAGTGTGCATCCACATAGTCACAGCTCACTGAAGCCTCTCTTGTGCCCTCTTTGGATTGCCTTATCTTCCTGGGTACCCTTTAGCCCGTGCATACATTTTGTGAGCCCACTTTTTCTGTACCTGTTCCTGAGGTTCTATTCTGTGGACACCAAAAAAGTGTACAGAAACTAAAATAGAAAGAAATAAAGCTGAATAAATAATTGAGTAAGCTTTTGTGTTCAGATGCTCATTCCTAACAATTCCAAGCTGAGATACACAAACTACAGACCAATGCTTGGGCGTCTGTGCTCGGGAACCACTGGGCCTGGGTTTGCATCCTAGCTATGGCATTTACTGGCTGCCTGCTGAGTTTCCTCATCTGTAAGGGGGTGACAGTATGACTTCTAAATAGTCTGTTAGGTATGGATGCCTTTCCAGTCAGCCTGCCTGATCTGAGCTGAAGTCATTCATCTCTGGGGACAAGGATGCTGCTTCTAGAACTAACCTACTCTCAATCCTTCGTGTGGGGTTTACTGCATAAAAGTAACGCCGCTGCTCCCACGACATTGATTGTTCATTTTCCCTCTAAAAACTAGGAAGTGACATGTCTCCAAAGGAGCAGCAAGAGCTGAAGTCCTATGTCAACCACCTGTATGTCATCGACAGCCAGCAGGCCCTGTTCGAGCTCTCTCACAGGCTGGAGCCCCGGGCCTGAGCCGCCATTCTGCCCTGTGACTGCAGCATGTAGAGCGAAGGGAAGGTCTCTGTTCAGCATGTTGCTTCCTGCGAGAAAAGAGGTTGCTGAGTTTTATCAGCATACCACGAGACAAGTGCAGGAAAGCCAGCCAAAGCAAGTTTGGGAAGTGATGTCATCCATCAGAGGTGGAAGAGTGCCCCCCTCCACCTCTGCTGTCAGTGAGAAGACAAAAGGAATCAGAGCATCCTTGGAACAGGGTTTTTCTTACGCTGGTGATTTCAGTCCAGTCCAAGTCTCAGCTTATGGTGTGGCAGCATTAAGAGAAAACATGTCTTGATATACAGCAGCCAGGTTGTTGTTGTTTTTTTTCCAGTAAGATTGTGTGTATAGCAGGAAGGACTGTCACTCCGCCTGCACCACTTGACTGCCTGTGGGCCATTAAGAGACTGAGAATACCTGAAGACATCTCCAATGAGAGCATCTGCAGAGGGCCCAGGAGGAGAGGCTTCTGCAGCTAGAAACTGGACATCACCCTGGCAGGCATGGCCTGCTGTGCAAATAAGAAATGCCTGGCACACACTTCTTTGCTTCCACAATCATTTACCAGTGTCTGTACAGATGAAACCAGCTTCTGTACTTACCTCCTGTAAGCAAGGCAGACTGAGTTTCTCATCCCATAAGGAACTGGGCAGCGTTCAGTTTCTGGGAACTTTCTTTACATATATTTTTGTTGTTGTTGTCATTGAACACAACATGATTTTCAGAAAGACCTGGGGCCCGGATGGTGGGTGCTCAGTGTCCACTTACTGAGATCACAGAATTGCCAGCTTCTGCGTTCCTGTGCCTGATGCAGCCTTGGTGTTTGCGGAGCTCCGCCAGGCTCCCTGCCCACAGGATGCAGAATGCCAGCCCGTGATGGAGCAGGAGTGAAGCGGAGGATATATCACTTAGCAGTTGGGCTTACCAGTCTTTCAGTGATTGAAAGGTACCCAGAAATGCCTAAAATCTGACTTAACTGGAGAGTTGGAATCCCCACAGTCCACTTCCCAAGTAAAGCCAGAGCCTCTCTGCAATTTGCCTTTTTCCTTTTTATTCTTTTTTATTTTTTATTTATTTTTTTTTAACAAATCGGGCCTCATATACCAAATAACACCTCTTGGAATTCTCAAGGACTGGTTAGGGGATTTCCCTGAGTCCTCAAGTAAGCAAAGAGCTTGTGGTTAAAACAAGCCTGCTGTCCCAATAGCTCTTCACTGAGTGCAAGCCCCCATCCGAGGTATTAGGTGTATGCATACTCAGTCATGAGTATGGGTATGTTCCTCACACCCCTGAGGGGCTGGCGGTGAGTGGCCACACAGACCTGCTTCCTACTCTCTTCAGCACCATCATCTAAGGTATGCCCCTTGCCTCCTGACTCCTTGAGAGCCACGCTGTGTCCTGGTCTTGGGACCACAGTGAGCCTGAGATACTGCTAGAAGGAACTATATGGAAAATATTTTGGTAGAGCTTTCAAAGAGGTTGCATCTGATCCAGCGTGTAAAATTTCAGTCCTAGAAACTTATGGGACGTTGTGGAAACACTCCAGCTAGGACTGGTTCCCTGAGAAAATGTTTCACAGGGCTGAGAGCCAGCAGATGAGAGCAGAGCTGCAGAGCCAGGGAAAGCAGGCTTTCCTGATGTGTGATCAAACACAAGCACTCACAACACCCTCGGCAGTTTCTGAGAATGCCACAGACTTAGAGCACAAACACTTGTGTCTTTCCTCCAAGCTAGCAACCAGGATTGGGCTAGTGAAATCGTACCAGGCCATTTGATACTGTCTGTGTTCTAACCTAATGTATTAACATTAGCTCTACATTGCTCCAAGCAGAACCTTCCCTTCAGAACTCACTGTAGGTGGAGATCAGTTTGAGTTGAACTCATCTGTCTAGACACCAGCTCAACTGGACTGCACAAGCCATACCAGTATCATGCTTAGCATACTTAGAAAATCCTGTAGGACATGAATGGGAACAGGCCGGGAGAGTCTGCTTTTCCCAAAGCAAAAGTCAGGTGGGATTTGATTTCCCATCCTGTCTCTTGAATATCTGAAATCTCTAAATCTTCAACCTTAACACCTGTTTCTAGGCATTTCTTGGGCAGCAGATCTAGGGACTTCAGGAGGTTTGCAGAATCTTAAATCTGAAATGAGAGAATATTCCAGAATTGTCAGACCCTGTTTGTTCCACAGGAAGCTCTTCCTAAGGCAGCTGACCCGGTTCCTTCTCCAGAGCCTCCCCTGGGTCTCCCTAGAATCAGTATTGCTCTCCCTGAAGGTGGACTAGGAGATGTTTAGGGTCTCTTCCAATTCTCCTTTGGATTTTTATGATTACATAGATCCCCATCCCTCCCTAAACCCTGTATAATTGGGATCTTCAACAGTGAGTGATACCTGGACCTCTTTCTAAGAACACAGCCCTCTAGGGGGCCTGTGGGTCTTTGGATTCCATTCCTGCAAAGCAGCCCCACTTGCTAGTTAGCACAGGAGGCAGAACATGAGTTCATCTAGGGGAAGTCACCAACTTTCCAAATATTTTAAAGAATTTACACATGCATTTGCAGAAGCTCCATAGCCTACAGATTTGAAATTCACTTACAGTCTGTATAATTGCCAAATGGTTATAGTAGCACATAGGATAACTCACATTCACTCTTTTCTAGTATCCTTAATTGCATTGAGAATAAATTCCTTTTCCTACTCCAGTGTCTACAAGCAAGTAGTGTGGCACATACCTTGAATTTAGAGGCATGAGAATAAAGTCCCACACCTCCTAGTTTGCAGGGACATATTTCCTATATGCACACTCACCTGAATGAAGAGTAAGTGGTGTGGACAAGTGGCTGCTTGTGTAGACTTCTGGTCCTGGAGCTGGCCCCTTGACGCTGCCTAAGTCCCAGCCCTGTGGTTTTGCTACAGACAACACATGCACTGCAAACCCTGAACTAAATGGCACAGCACACCCAAGCTTTTCAGAATTGGACCAAATCCTTAATGTTTGGAAGACAAGGGCCACTGCAGCTGTCCAGCATAGGAGTTCTTCTCAACTTCAAAGACGTGTCCTTGAAATTTCAGCCTGCTCATTACTGAGTGGGCCAGTTTTGCTCCAGAGAAAACACATTTTGAAAAAATTGCCAAAAAAGTCAGATGAAATGTACTACTGTATAAAGCAAAGCTGTATATACTAAGCATTTTTAGCAGAGTAATATTTATTTGCATAGCCTATTTATTGTATTCGTATTACACTGTTATTAAATACCAGGATGAAATCAATGACCAGAAGCGAGGACTCTTGCCTTTGGATATCTCATTGCTTAGGACTGCTGTGACATTGTCAGCCTGCGATAACAATTAGAAGATAGAAAGCCCACAGTCTGGGCATCTACCTAACTTCTCAGGGACTACACCTCGTAGTTTTCCACCATTCTAAGAGCTGGTAAATATGAAACATTTGTTGAATTACCAGACTGCCATTGACAGTGTTTGCTTTTCATAGTTCATACTTTCTGCCTCTGTATATATGACTGTGCTGTGTATTTATCAAAGTAGGAAGCAATAATTTATATGTAAAAATGGCCAAGCAATATAAGGTTAAAACTTACATAAGTAACCATTACCTTATCTTGTATTTTCAAGTGTTTTTTTAACCTGCTTTTCCAAATATAAGACTATGTTAAACATACTGCGCATGCCTAGACTCTTCTTTCTTGTGGCCATGGGCTGTGGCCTGTGTTCCAGTACCATCTGGTGCTCTGTCTAGAACTCAAGGTGTCTCACTGAAAGAGCTACAAGTAGGTGAAGAGCTACAAAAACCCAGTCACCTACCCTGCTACTGCCCCTAAACACTGCAGACACTAAACACCACCTGTTGGAAATCATAGCTAACCTGAGCCTTGGAGAATCCCACAGATGCTTCCATCACCCCACTCTACTTGAGTAGACCTGGGAATAAAGAGAAGTACCAGACCTAGTGATTCCTAGGCCAGGACAGAGGAGCTGAGTGGGCGGGGCTGTGGAGGGCTCTGGTGATGATCAGGAAAAGTGGGACGGGTATCTGCCAGCACTGTGTCAGTGTTTCAGGCCTTCTGCATCACTCTCTGATACACTCAATGTCCCAATTGTCAAATTTAAAAATGGCCTGTGGCATGTGGCATCCCCTCCCCATGGCAATATTATATACCTCATCATGTTGAACTGTAACACAAATTGCTGAACGGTTTTATAAATGAAATACACGGGAGCCAGGTACTGGGGTGAATTCTGAAAGATCAGAGAAGCAGAATAAGCCACAGCTAACTTCACCTTGCTAACTTCTCAGCCAATTCTGTTTCCACAAATCCTCAGACTGAAAGCTTCTGAGTTCTCATCCAAATGGATCTCAGTTGAACTGCTGCTAAAAGCCTAAAAGCTTAAAAGCCTCTAGTTCCTGGTCCTCATGCCTTATATACCTTTCTGCTTCCTGCCATCACTTCCTGGGATTAAAGGTGTGTGTCACCATGCCTGGCTGTTTCCAATGTAGCCTTGAACATACAGAGATCCTGCCTGCTAAGTGATAGGGTTAAGGGCGTGTGCTACCACTGCCTGACTTCTTTGTTTACTTATAATGGCTTCCCTTTTTCCTCTGAATTCCAGGCAAGCTTTATTTATTTATTAAAGCACAAATAAAATATTACCACATTGGCTGGGCAGTGGTGGCACACGCCTTTAATACCAGCACTCGAGAGGCAGAGGCAGGCGGATTTTTGTGAGTTCAAGGCCAGCCTGGTCTACAGAGTGAGTTCCAGGAAAGGCACAAAGCTACACAGAGAAACTTTGTCTTGAAAAACAAAACAAAACAAACAAACAAAAAAATCACCACATTGAACTTTGAACTCTGGAATGGTCAGGTGTCTTGTTCTGTCTAGTGAAAAGTAGGAGTGATGGGTGTGATTTGTTTTAAGTGTTGGAGGAAACCTGTGCTTTCCACATCTGTTCCACTAGGAGCTCTGTACTAGGTACTGCTGCAGGTGAAAATGTCCAATCTGGGTCTTGGAGCTAAGGCAAAAATGTAACAAAGCTGCAATTTAAGAACACCTTGAGAAAAATATACAGCATTGCCATTAGATGCCACTGAGACCTGGCAGTTTTTTCTCAGCAGAATTTATCCTGACTGATTAATACAGTCTCCGAAAACACTTCTCAATGTACTTCACTTTGCCTTAGAGCAGTGATTCTCAATCTTCCTAATCCTGCGACCCTTTAATACAGTTCCTCATGTTGTGGTGACCCCCCATCACTAACCATACAATTATTTTCACTGCTACTTCATAACTATAATTTTACTACTGTTATGAATTATTGTGTAAATATCTTTTCTGATAGTCTTAGGTGACCCCTGTGAAAGGGTCATTCAGCCTCAAAATGGTCACGAACCACAGATTGAGGACCTCTACCTTAGACCATTGACAAGTAATATCAACGTTGCAGTATCTGATGGATGACATACTATATCTGTGTAATGTACTTGTCTTTATGTGAGAAAGGGTAAAAATGATCTGAAGACCATTTCCTTAGATTAAAGCCTAATTAAAAGTCACCAGGAATTTGCCCATCTGTACAACAAGGGGAAATGGAGGGAATGTACAAGGGACAGTGCTCTTTGACAGCAGCTTGGAGCAGAGACAGGTGTTCCCTGCACTTTACTGTCTTAACCTGGTCCCTTTGTCACCTCATCCTTGGAGACTTCCACATAGAGTCCTCCCGAAATCACGAGCTATGTTGGAGATAAGAGTGGGCAGCCCTGAGCTCCAGATTTGAGAGGAAGTAGATGAGAGGGTAGTGCCAGTTGGAAATATTCCTGCCTGATTTCCTCTGGTTCCAGTTAGAAGGAGGAACTAGAGGAACTAGGTTCACATGAGACAGAACCCTGTGCTCTTTCAAGTCAACAAACCTCAAAATGAATTTGTGATCCTGGCCCCAGGGACCTAGCTGCAGAATGGATTTCAGGGCAGCAGTCTCAGCACTGGGGCCCATTTTTAGAGGTCTCTAGGACCCCCAATAAGCAGTCTCTACTTTGCTGTGGGATGGTCTGTATGTCAAATGCTCTGATTGGTCAATAAATAAAACACTGGTTGGCCAGTGGCCAGGCAGGAAGTATAGGTGGAACTACCAGAGAGGAGAATTGAGAGAACAGGAAGCTGAGTGAGGGAGACACTGCCAGCCGCCGCCATGACAAGCAGCATGTGAAAACGCTGGTAAGCCACGAGCCACGTGGCAAGGTATAGATTTATAGAAATGGATTAATTTAAGATGTAAGAACTAGATAGCTAGAAGCCTGAGCCACTAGCCCAAACAGTTTAAATAATATAAGTCTCTGTGTTTACTTGGTTGGGTCTGAGCGGCTGTGGGACTGGCGAGTGACAGAGATTTGTCCTGACTGTGGGCCAGGCAGGAAAACTCTAGCTACACTACTTCCCTTCAGAAGTTACTTGAAACTATTGAGATTCCTACAGTTTTAGGTTTGCTAAGGATCCTGCAGTGAGGCATCCCTGTTACTAGAGGCAGCTGGAATTTCTCTTACCTAAACAGAACAAGCAGTTGTCTTTCCACAAACAAGAAAAGCACATCTGACATGACAGATGGTTACTGTGGAGTAATCCTTCTGAACTCTGTGAAGGTGTGTTGCTCTCATTGTTAATAAAGAGCTGACTGGCTAATAGCTAGGCAGGAAGAGGTTAGGCAGGAGAGCCAAACTGTGAGAATGCTGGGAAGAAGGAGGGTGGAGTCACCAGCCTGACACAGAGGAAGCAGGAGATGAACATGCCATGCTGAGAAAAGGTACGGCCATGTGGTAGAACATAGGTAGAAATATGAGTTAATTTAAGTTGAAAGAGCTAATTAGTAACAAGCCTAAGCTATCAGTCAAGTATTTATAATTAACAAGTTTCTGTGTGGTTATTTGGGAGTTAGCAGGTGGGACAAAAAAACTCTGCCTACAAATAATGCATAGTCAGAGCCAAGGCCTGTAACGCAGGGCCTCCAGGAAACACACTTAGACCCCTACCAGACTCAGAGATTAGTTCTTGGTTTTGTCTTTCTAATGGTGACTTGTGTTTGCTTACAAGAACAGGGTTACTACGTTTTACCCCTGCTATGGTTCCTAATTAGCCATCCCTCTTCTAGGGCCAGGGTCTTCCAAGAGTCAGTAGGGTTCTCTGAGTTTAGCTTTGTGAGCACAGGGTCACTGCACTTTTTTCACAGCAGTCCCAGAGTAAGCTCTGAGGCCACTTCCTGAACCCATTGCACTCACCCATCTGGAGTGGAAATTTCTAGTTTCTGTCACACTGTACTTTCACAACAGGGTTAAAAATAGCTACCACTGCCCACTCACACCCACCCCCTGGAGGGGAACTTTTCAAACTTTCTGTTGCCTAAACACACCTTGTCACTATTTATTTCCTGCTACTGCCTCACCAAATGGAAGATGTTGAGGGGCCTGGGAATTCTTCCTGGGAAGAGAATAGGTACTGCTGTGGGGTTTCCCAGCATCTTGGGAGTTCCCAGCATGAAGTAGGTACTACACATGGCAGGCACTCCTCGATGGCTTTTCTTCTCCTGAAAGATTCTGTGAGGCAGTCCCAGATTTGGAGGCCAGCCTGCCATCATGTCCATGAGACATTCTGATCCACCAGGCCCTTCTGCTCATCCAAGGTGCGGGATCCAAGGTGTCAACATGACTGGAGTCTAACTTCTTTTCAGAACCTTTGGAGAAAATCCCTGGAGTCGTCACTTTGTTCAGAATCCTAAGAAGCACAAATATATGACACATGCCAACAATGCAGAAAGTCAACTACAGTCACCCCGAAGGAGAAGCTGGTACTGTGGCAAAGTTGTTGTTGCTAAGCTCTACACAACAGTGACTCCCAGGAGTCTCAGAGCTCTTAAACCCGAGGTGGTGAGGAGTGCCACAATCCTCCTAAGCCCAATTTGCAGAAATGATCTTGATTCCTCACCTCTGACATCTCTTGTTTGCTGTTTGGGAAGAGAAACTCAGGATGCCTCACTGAAGGACCCTTGCAAGCCTTAATCTGTAAGAATCTCCCTTGTCCCAGGTAACTTTATACAGACTGTTTATTGGGGATCCCAAAGACCTCAATGTAACTAGAGTTTTCCTGCCTGACCCACAGTCAGGACAAATCTCTCTCACCCGCCAGTCCCACAGCCGCTCAGACCCAACCAAGTCAACACAGAGACTTATATTGTTTAAACTGTTTGGCTAATGGCTCAGGCTTCTAGCTATCTAGTTCTTACATCTTAAATTAATCCACTTCTATAAATCTATACCTTGCCACATTGCTTGTGGCTTACCAGCATCTTCACATGCTGCTTGTCATGGTGGCGGCTGGCAGTGTCTCCTCAGCCTTCCACTTCCCAGAATTCTCTCCTCCTTGTCCTGCCTATACTTCTTCCTGCCTGACCACTAGCCAATCAGTGTTTTATTCATTGACCAATAAGCAACATGTTTGACATACAGACCATCCCACAGTACCTCAAAGAATGGGAAGCAATACTTAGCTAACTGCCCTGAAGACTATTCTTCAGCGAGATCGCTGGGACTAGGATCTCATGTTTGGTTTTGTGGTTTGCTCAACCTGGTCTCTACCAGAGACCCTTCTTCATCCCCACTGGCCATGCTGAGTTCAATCCTCACGTAAAAGTCTTCTTGGTAAATGTCCAAACTGCCCTCATACACCCCAAAATAGTCCTTACCAAAACATGAATCTCATCATGTTTCTCTCGAGACCCACTTCTTTCAGTAGCACTTTGTAGACTGCAAAGCTAAGTCTCAGCTGCAGATTCTGTTCTGTCCTCTATTCTTGTCCAAGATCGGATGGATAGACACCCCAGGAGACCAGAGACTTGGTGCTCCTACATGTGGAGATAATGTGGCATGACTCCTATTATTTTAAATGCCTATTGTCTTAGGGTTTCTATTGCTGTGACAAAACACCATGACCAAAAGCAACTTGGATAGGAAAGGGTTTATTTCCATCATCATCCAGGGAAATCAAGGCAGGAACTCAAGGCATGAACCTGGAGATAGGAACTGTTGCAGAGGCCATGGAGGGATGCCTCTTACTGGCTTGTTCCTTGTTACTTACTCCTCCTGCTCTCTTAGAGCACCCAGGACCACCAGCCCTTGGTTGGCACTATCCACAGTGACCTGTGCCCTCCCACATCAAACATCAATGAAAAAAATGTACCACAGGCTTGCCCAAAGGCCAATCTAGTGGGGGGCATTTTCTCAATTGAGGTTCCCTTTTCTAAAAGGGACTCTAGCTTGTGTCAAACTGACATAAAACTAGCCAGCACACCTATGGAAAATAACATGCACCAAATATTTGTTGAGTAATTGAATATATTTGAATTTACCTGCTATCCAAAGGTATTAAATTGTGTGTGTGTGTGTGTGTGTGTGTGTGTGTGTGTGTGTGTGTGTGTTGGATTTACAGGTATGTGCTACCATACCCTACTCAAGATATTAAATGTTGAAGCCACATTGCTAAGGATGAATGTAGAACAACCTCCCTCCTCTCTCTCCCTCTCTCTCTCCCTCTCTCTCTCTCTCTCTCTCTCTCTCTGTGTGTGTGTGTGTGTGTGTGTGTGTGTGCGCGTGCGTGCGTGCATGTGTGCGCACATGTGTGTGTGTCCTGAGACCAACCAGTAGGGATAGTTTTGAGCACAGCTCAGGCAATAGAGGAGGTCTGCACTGGGAGTCATTAAGAGTCCTCATTGCTGGTGGCTGTTAAGCTGGGGCAGACCTGTGCATGCTTTTCTAGGTTGGTTTTGGGGGTTTTGTTTTTGTGACTTGGCCACTGTAAGGAATAACTTTATTCCTTTGTATTCAGTTGACCTGTGCCTGGCCTCAGAAGGAGCTGGAAGGGAAAAGGGAAAAGGCTGTGGGAGGAGGCTGGAAAGGAAGGCCTCACCCCTTCCTGCCCTGTGCCCAGTGCTGATTCAGCGTCCCTGACAAGAATGTAATCTGCAGTAAATACACAAAGAGCCCGAGGAACCAACACACCAGCACACCAGGTCCTACTTCCTCAACACCTGGTACGATACAACAGAGAGTGGAGCCGTCCAGGAAACTAGACCAAGTCTGCAGTGTGGATTTTCAGCAGAGAGACACTAAGGATGCCGTGTTCCCAGTGCAGAGTTTCTATTGGAGGCAATTACATGGAAAGATACTATACAATCATTAAACCATGTCTACTAAGAATAGAAGGTCTGCTTAAC
Organism: Peromyscus nudipes; assembly: GCA_902168325.1. Classification (NCBI taxonomy): domain Eukaryota; kingdom Metazoa; phylum Chordata; class Mammalia; order Rodentia; family Cricetidae; genus Peromyscus; species Peromyscus nudipes. Next base: position 50,060 of record CABHPH010117966.1, read on the forward strand.
AGATCACCACGGGGAACAGAGACAGGGGAGTGCAGATAGAAAAAGCCTAGGACATCAGCAGTCTGCACATCTTCAGGATTAGCTTGTTCCTGCTTCCAGGGGGTGGGAACACCGGTTGTGCTGACTGTTTCCCCTCTGCTCTTGCTGTGCCAGGGTCAGAGTGCTCTTAGACACTGTATGTTTCTTTCTCAAACAAGGTTGTTGGCGACTGCTTGGGAGCTCCTCCCCTACCTTCTGAACGGGCTTGGTCCACCCTCCTGGATGATGCACCTGACACACAGACCCTGTCCCTCATCTGAGTTCCTAGGGGACACCCCACCCCTCCCTAGGAGAATCAGCCTGCTCTTTTGAAGAGCAGCAGAGATGCCGGCCCTTTTCAGCTGGCTTTGGGCTGCTTTTGTGTCTTCTAAATGGAGGTGAAAATGTTCCTTACTTCACAAGGCTGTGTGAGGAAGAAAATGAGTTGCTATGTGCAGTGCCTTGCACAGAGTGCACACCCTGACACACTCACTGTCCTTGTAGGGCACGGCAGAACATGGACCTCATGTCACACCATCATTGGTATAAAGTCC
>CABHPH010117973.1:0-12376 GCA_902168325.1 Peromyscus nudipes
AGGAGATAATTCTGGAAGCAAAGGGAAGTTAGTGTCTTCTTTGTTGCAGATGTCACAAGGCATAGAAAAGAGAAACAGGCCTCCTTGCTGCCCTCTCTCACTTGAACTGCCTTGGCTCTCCCTGTTCACATTTCCAATCAGCAAGCTGTTGTCTTATTTATTCATTTCACCTTGTTAGAGACTCAATGAAGTTCCTACATTGCAGAAGGAATTCAGGTAGACAAAGCCATGTTATAAGACCAAAGCTTCCCCTTGCGACAGCTATGGTCCTCAAATCAGCAGAGTTGGACATGGTGTAGGTTATCACCGTCTCCAGGAAACATTCCCTCATTTCCACATGTGAGCTGTACACAACTGTCCTGGTTTAGCCTTTAAACTAGTGTATGCCATGATTTATGCATCTGTCTGCCTTTCTGGGATGTGAGCTCCTTGGGAACAGCAGCCATTTTTCTAGGGCACTAGGCAAGGCCTAGGCCAAAGTAGACAATGATTATTTTTGAATAATTGAGGACCCAGGTTTTCATGATAGCAAAGTTTGATTCTTATCTCCTTAGCATCTTAAAAAGCCAGCCATTCCAGGTAAGGAGATGGGCAAGCAAGGTGAGCTTTTATTTTGCTCGCTGGGCTTGATACTTCCTGCCACTGCTGACTCAGATCCTGGACGGACACTCTGATGTTTGCCTCGTGTGCACTAGCACAATCCTACACTTTGTTTCTCTCGGTGTCCGGGACAGTGAACTTCCAGAAGCACAGTAAAGATTGTTTTGATAGATGTTAAGTTGTACTAAAAAGGCTGGGGTTTACTTCTGTCCTACTTCACTTGAACACCACAGGAAAGAGACATTTTCCAAGACAGGTGTGCAAGAATGTGGAGATTATGAAGCTAGAATTGCAGGTCAGAATATTTTATCTCTTAGGTTTTCTTGGGGACGAGGCATGAAAACAAACACGTATTCACCTCAGATAGGACATCAAGGATAGGCCAAAGCAACAATTGCACCCAAACATATCTTGGTGAGCCAATGAGGTTAGTTGGGGTGCTTAGAACATAGGGGTTGAGCTACCTATGGAACCAGGGGCAGCTTCACAGTAGCCACACTATACTGGTGAAAAGCCTTCCTTCCTCAGCAGCTGTTCACTATTTTCACATCTGCAGGGAGGTTGTGGTTGCTTGCATTTGGTGTGCTTTTAAATGCTGGGTCCCCTCCATGATGAATGTTAGAGGGCTCAACCTGTCACAGTCTCATTTGTGTAATCATAGCTTCTCTAGTTTTAAAATGGCAGTGACCATGCCTGCCCAGTGGACTGTATTCCATAAGAGGCTTGGTTCTGGTTCCCTGGCCTTGGAACCAACTCCGAGGGTTTCTATTCAAAGGTCTTGCTGTTTCTGTAAATGATGTATCTTCAGGTTCCTGCCTCGATTATTTGATGCAGTATATTTGGCTTAGATACATTCACTCCATGGTATCGTCTTTTTTCTTTCTAGCAGAGCTGTACAAGGTAACGTTTCCATCCTTAATTCAAAAGCCTGAAGTCTGAATTGCTTTGAAACCTGAAGCTTTTATGCGGTGATAAAATGCCACAAGTAAAAACTCCCCACACAGGACCCCCTGTGACAAATTTAAAACATCATATACAAATGCAGTCAGGCTATGTGTATAAGTTGTATATGAAACAAATGAAATTTGCATTTAGACGAGTCTCATTCCAGAGATATCTCTTTATGTATATGTAGATATTCAAAAAATCATAGGAAAATCTGAAATTTGAACAATTAAGCATTCAGAGTTTTTATTCAAACTATAGTAGGAGGGACAGCTACTAATGGATCACTGGAGACAAATAGCTTGCTTTTGAATCCTTACTTGCCCATGTCCATCATTCTCAATATTTAATGAAAATATAAAGCCTTTCACAAAAATTAAAAATTTTGTATCTCACATGAAAACTAATATCAGAATTAATAGTAAAAATAACCAATGCTGTGACCCTACCTCAGAACTATTTCTTCAAAATCTTATAGGCCAAACCTTGACCAAATATTAGAAACTGTTCATTTGGTGTGAATGTGCAGTGCAAACTATTGGACCAGGGAGAAGGTGCTTATCATGCTACTTTCTTTTTGGTTTATTAGACCTAGTGTATCATGTAGCCCAGGCTGCTTCCAGCTGAACTATCTGGTCCAGGCTGATTGTCAACTGACATCTCTCTCCTCTTGTCTCTACTTTCTGAGCACTGAGGTTACAGGCATCAATATCACACCTGGTTTTGTGTATGCAGTGCTAGGGAATCAAACAAAAGGCTGCATGCATGCTAGGCAAGGACTCTACCACCTAAGCCACTCCCAGAACTCTTGTTCTGTTATATTCTGAGGGCCTCTAAATGCTGATGTCCCTTTGAACCAGAGCTCTTAGAATTTCTCCCAACTCTGTGATGGATGGTTTGGAACACAGCAGATTCCAAGAGAGGTATTCAATCTACTGTCATTTGGAGATTGGTGTCCATCTGAATCCAGCATGAATCCACATCAAACATGTGGATTTGTGAATGAAACAATTCTCTTCCTGCCATATCTTCCATGGCCTGTGGACACTAACGACCTTTTCTTTGACTTCATTGATTGTTCAACACATCAGGTATTCCTTACAGTTACAAAATATCACATATACTTTAAATAAGTGGTTCCAAAGTGGTGTATTGTTGATAGCCTGGCCAGAGCTGTATTCTAGAAAATGTTCAAGTATTTCTGAATGGTAAGTGTTTATTACATGACTTCCATACTCCGATTCCTTTGTTCTGAATCAAATGTTGGGTACCACCATTATGAATGAATGATCCAGATCGTTGACTTTGGAGTTTTTTGAACTCTAGGCTTCACCCGGAGAACTCTTGATGGGGTGGGCACTGCAATTTGTTTTGTTTTACGCAGCTCTTGGTATCCATTGCCCTATTGCTAAGATTGAGCTCCCTGTCCATGAATGCCCCCTCTCCCCATGTGCACCAGATCCTAAGGTCATATTGTATGCACTGCTGTTAAACTAGGTCTCCCAAACCTTTTAATTTATATTCTAGAACTTTGGTCTGCATCTTGACCTTTATCCACACCAAATACCACGTGTGGTTTGGCCAGTGATTCCAGATGCTCACTGGCTTTGTCTCATGCTTTTCTGGTTCTTTTTGGTTGAGTTTGTCATTAGACAATGTGCGATTGTTGTTCATTTTCATGGTTTGAGGTCTTGCAGTCTTCCTCATGTTGCCGTTTTCTGTGTTTCTTTTTGTGACTTTGTGACATTTGAAGTGTCTGCTTTTCACTTAGCTTTACTGAGTTCCCAGACTACTGAACAGGGACTGCTGGTCATCAGATATCATTTTTCTACTATTGTGCCTAGATAGGACCATATAGAGCTTACCCTGAATTGCTAAATATTTGAATTATTTGGGGATTTAACAGGTGTACATGTTACTTGGAACACCAGATAACCATACATGACTTATGAATTGTCCATATAGCTGCTTTCTTAAATTGATATATAAATATCAAATAATAATAGTCAAGTTTTGAATGAGTAGAGTCACAAACAAAACTCATATTTGCCCTGTTGCTGAGGAAACGCTGACTGAGGATATGCAACAATAGTTTGCCCACATTTTGGATAATCCTTGTTTGACCTTTATGTAATGGGTTCTTTAAAGGACCTTCTGTGTGGCAGCCTGCCTAGAGGATTGTCTACACTGACGGTCTCTTTTTTCATGACTCTGGAATATAGAACCTATAACCACTTTTTCTATGCCTTGTGTGAGCCATTGCTTATCTCCATGTCTCAGTTTCCAAACAAGGTTGAATTCAATACTTCATTCTGATCTGATCTTTAGCTATTCCAGTAACTTCAAAAGAGACAGCTGAATAAATGGACATACTTGTCATTTGTTGTTTTTAAAGGTTTATTTTTTAATTGAGTGGGGTGGGATATATCTACATCTACATCTACGTGTGTGTGTGTGTGTGTGTGTGTGTGTGTGCACTCATCTTTATGTGTATGAACCACAGAAATCAAGGTTGATGTCTTCCTCAGTCACCCTCTACCTACTTTTGAGACAGATTTTCTCTTTTGACTAAACAGGGTGGCTAGAGTGCCTGTCATGGAGCCCTCAGCACTGAAGTTACAGGTACATGCTACCATACACAGCAGTAGGTGCTGGGTATCAAAAATCGGGTTCACAACTAGCATTTGAGCCATCTCCCCAGCCCTTAGTAGTAATATTTCTTGCATGTCACGAGGTAGAGATACTGTCATCCTCCATTGCACAGGGAAGTCATCACAGCTTAGAGAGTTAAGGTAGCTTTTTTCCAAGATCACACACCTATAAACATCCCAGCTGAAATGAACCCCAAGCTAAATGCCTTCAAACCTGTGCTGTTTCTCCTATACTATGCTTCCTTTGAGATTAGAACAAGCTTTAGGCAGCCATAAGAGTTTGATATTGATTGTCTGTTCTTAGGAACTTTGTTCCTGCTTTCTAGAATAGGTTTGCCATCACAGCTTTAGGAGCTTGGGCAATTCAGAGTCCTTACATTACAGCAGCCACCCCTTCCAAGCTACCCCATACTCCATGGTGGCTGAGAAGCTTGCAGAACTTACTGACAATTACACTCCCAAAATAGGTAATTTTGCTCTCTCAGGGACAAAGAAGTAAATCAAGCTATACTCAAAACAGAACACAGGGAAAAGAGCTGGGAGAAACATATTCCTCCATGTCTGATCTTCCTTGACGAGTTCCCACAGTGTCTCATTGCCTATAATGTATAATCTTTTCATTGCTTTCTGTACTAGTGATCCACGTCCCCAGTGCAATTGAAAGGGTACCTGTATTTAGCTTTCCACTGCCTTTCTGTGCCTGTCTATCAATTTCAGCAGCTACTTCCTCAGTTTCCCTAGCCTTGTTAGAAATGTTACAGGCTTTTGTCTAGCCAATGGAGGATTGCCATCCAGTGGTACATACATGGAATTGCATGGCTCCCAGAAAAAGAAAACAAGTTGCTCTCCTTCTCTCTCCCCCTTTCTGCAGGACAACCCCATCCATTCCCCACTCATAGCTGAAGGATTAGTCTTTTCTTGGCTTGCTGCTCATTAGAAGCAGAGCAGAAGGAAAAGCAAGCAGGGAAATAGAAAGCAATGCAGGATTTCAGTCCCCACTTTGGTTCTCTCCTCCCTCATCTCTGAGTGGTTTTCTGGGGGATGAATGCTAGGAGCTTCTGATGGGGTGTCTTCTTTCAGAGCAACTGCTCCCCTTGGGTATTGATGGCTACGAACTGATTCCATCTGCATTGTATGTCTTAAAAGGGGCTAATGCAAAAGAGCAGTTCACCATACATTAGGTACAAACAGCTTTTTAAAAAAGCACACACACACACACACACACACACACACACACACACACACAAAATCAACTCCACTAGCAATCAATGCACTGTAAATTAAAATTAACAATGGAAAAATATTTTTACACATGAAACTGCCTGAGAAATGTTTGAGTAAAAATTCCCAGGGCTGAATAGGTGTTAGTTGAGTGCATATTTTCGTACACTATTAGCAGGAGCCACAAATTCCTCAGCTTTTCTTGAGAGTATGCTCAATAATGTCATGAATAGAAGTAAAAAAAAATGTGTGTGCTTTGAACCTAGAGCTTTGCTAGCAATGTCATCACCTAGAAAAGCTCTTGGATACAGACACTGGTGTATACAGAGCTTTGCTGAAGCATCCCTTCACAATAGAATCAAAGCAAAAACTTGGGAAATTTCGATTGTGCAACCTAAGTAAATGTATAATCATAGATTAGATTTTGCTTAAGTCTTTATCCCAAATCATGTTCTTAGGGAATATGTAAAGATTTAAAATTCTAAGGAAAGGATTAGTCCCTGTCTATCTGTCTCTGTCTGTGTGTGTGTGTGTGTGTGTGTGTGTGTGTAGGTGTGTGGTGTTTGGAAATTCCAGGAATAAAACTGAACACAGCCTTACTTTATAAAATATCTCAATCTTTAAAAAGAAAAACAACAACAAAATACATAGAAAATGACTGTGATATAATATGTAAATAGCAATCACCTCTAAAATGGAAGATTATTGGTGATTTCACTATTTTCCTCATACTTTTTTACATTCTCCTTTTTTCTATAATGAGTATGTAATGATTTTCTTTTTTAAAATATTTTTTGCAGTGCTGGAGATGGAACCCAGGGTCATCTCACCTATACCGACACCTTTTCTATAGTCAGAAAAAATGGTAGAAAATTTAAAGCTGGGCTAGTAGAATGCTAGACCAACTCACATGGCTGGTCACCCCAGTAAAAGTATGAAAACCTTGTATATTCTGAAGTCACAAAGTTAGAGTGCCAGAAGACATTGAAGTACGTCTAGTGTTGATTGGAGCAAAGCAATGGAAATCTTCTCACTATTTTCCTGGCATACATGTTCAGGCAGCTTTTTCTCAAATACCGTATTTAAGGATTTCACTGCCTCTGGCAACTACTTCTTCAAAAATACAACCATAAAGATAAGCCTTCACAAATCTAGTGGTTTATGTTTATGAAGTTCCAATGAGGCACCCTAGCTGCTCACAATCCTGAGTGGACAAGAGCATTTGTCTGCTTTTTCCAGATGACAATCTTGAGTTAACCTGACTGCCAATGTTAAAGGACTTCTTCTGTAGGACATTCAGTTCCTGGTACGATTGCAATCCATGTTCCTTGATAGCCAGGCTGAGGTTTGTCCAGAGTCTCTAGTATTCAGGGTCTCATTTTAATTGAGCTTATGCCAGCCTTGCTATAGCACTAGCTCATTCCTATGGCGACTTTGGATCTCAGTTGAGGCCCTGGTTGGGCAAATGTGGCAAGAGGTCCGGTGAGAATGAAGAATCTGATTATTTGATTCTCCCTGCTGCAAATCCCACCACTTTCCACTTGGAAACCTGCAACTGTATTTATGAAACGTTGTTTTCATAAACTGCTGGTTGTTCAATAAGGCATAAAATAGCCAGTATAAGATAGTTATTTGCTCTGCAAAATCGTTTTTGTAACACAGCTTCAATGTCAGAGCAGTTACTGCATTTCTTTTAGTTTCCTAAGAGATGTGACACAGTAGATTAACTGTTGATGTGAAAATGCAGAGTTTCTCTTATAGCTGTCAGCAATCTTGTTCCATTCTTTTTCCATAGTTCTGCAGCCTATCTAGGGAAAGCATTTGTACACGTCCACTGCAAGGTCTAGTCCCAGACCCATTTGGATTTGTCAGCGTCAGGAGGAAGCAACAGGGAGGAAGATAATTTTGTCTGACCTTGGCAGGGTGTCTGTGAGTTAGGGAAAACAAGCCAAGATTCAGTTCATTGAGGGTTGTCCTTCTCCAAAGATATGGCCCCCATTTCCCATTCCATCTCAGGCTCTGTGAATAAGGAAGTCGCAGTAGAATTTTCAACCGTAGCTGAGGAAGAAAGAGAAACCCACTGCAAACCAAAAAGGACAGTAGAGTCACGCAGGATGCCATGTTCTGCCAGGGAGGTTACTAGGTAAGGGCTGCCAGTTCAGTCCAAGACTAGGACAGAAATCTGCCCTGGTCTAGATGCAAGGGTTGGCCAAAAATCCAGCCAGTAGGTCTGAGGACACTGTAGGCCTGCCTTGCCTGGCACCTTGCTTGGCACCTTGCCTGGTCAAAGGCACGCCTACTTCCAGGAATGGATCTTTCAACTCTGCAGGAGGCTTGTAGAGCCTTCGGATGCCTAATCTGCTGGCTGCTGAAGCTGGCACTTTCCTATCCTGTGTTTGGGGCCTTCCCTCCCACTAAGCCTGGGAAAAGCAAAGCATATTCTAGCCAGAGAAATGCCAAACAGCTGTGCTTGCCCTCTCTGTAGGCTTGACTGTTTCCCAGCACTGACCTGAGGGATTCAGTGAAATGATTGAGAAAAACAATTGGTTGGGTCTATGACTAGTGGGGCATGTATTATGGCAGATGAAATCAGCTTGTGAAAGGCTAGATTTGTGCTTCAGTTCCAGACCATATCTCTACCATGCTGCTCAAAGGGGATGAGGCTAACAGCTAATTTACCATATGGTAAAAAAAAAGGGGGGTACAAATAGAGCTTAAGGTGTGTTTGCAACCATACAGTGGCTAAATATTGTCCCACTTTCCCATTATCCTTAATGTGGGCTAGTGAATGCAATACATAATTCTTCTTGAGAGTCCCAGAACATGTTCACCAGCAGATATAAGTTATGTAAAGATGAATGACTTATCATGAAAAGGCTATTGTTTGTTAGTTCTTTGAGATTTTCATACAATATATTTTGATCATATTCACTTCCAGCTCCTCCCCAATTTGACACTCCCCCTTCCCTACTCACCCAACTTGTCTTCTTTTTGCTATTAAAAACCCATCAAATCCAATTTATACTGCCTATATATTCTTGGATGTGACAGCATGCACAGGACCTTTGTGATCTCAAACTAAACAAAATCCCAGCATGGAGACAGGAGGTGTTCACGAAGAAAGGATTCTCACTATGAAAATGTTTCCATCCTCAGTGAGAAAACTAGAAAAAACAAAGTGTTTGTTCATTGCTGAAATACTTTATCACCTTTATGTTGTGCCTAAAAAGTGTTATTCTTACTAGTGTTGTGTGGGTTTTATTTTAATTTGTGTGAGATTTTATTTTTATTTTATGTGTTTTGCCTTCGTCTGTGCACATGTATGCAGTGCCCACTGAGACCAGAAGAGGTTATTGGATCCCCTGGGACTGGAGTTGCTGACAGTTGTGAGCTGCCATATGGGTGTTGGGATTAGAACTGGAGACTTCTGGAAAAGCAGTCAATACTCTTAACTGCTAAGCCATCCCTCCAGCCCCTAGGGCTGTGACTTTTCTCGGACTGTATAAATAAGTTACTTCTTAGTTTTCTTTGAGATCTTACTATACATATGCTTCAGATGCTTTCAATACACTTAATAAAACAATAAATATATTACCAAGAAAGAAAGCACTCTTAGATCCTTGTGTGGACACAGAATTACACATTCGAGCCCTTTTCACTATATGCCTTCTTTGATTCTCAGATCCTAAGTATTCTCAAGCTAAGATGCTTATGGCTAGTTCTCTACACAATCTAGATTATTTGACCTTGTGAAGTAGAACTCTCTTTCTAGGCACCATGATTGCCATTTGTAAACAGAGAACATTAAATTGGATGAGATCCATTTACCATGAACTTGGATTTTTTTCTACCTTTCTTTCTCTATCAATGTGTATGTATTTGTTATATTCATATTCTTATTGTCTTTCACAAGTGGCCATCTGCCTTGAGGTTCTTTTTAAGAAGGGCAAAGAGGATTGTATTTGCCTAAGATACTCCAACCTCTTAACTTACATTTGTTTGATTATTCCTCCATTTATATATTCATTTATTCATTCTCTCATTCATCCAGATAAACACTGTGCTTGCCTTGTGCTTAGTATAGTGCTGAGTTGTGTATATACATACTGTAAGCACTTCTCAGCTCTCTCTCTCTCTCTCTCTCTCTCTCTCTCTCTCTCTCTCTGTGTGTGTGTGTGTGTGTGTGTGTGTGTGTAAGATGGGAGATGACTTTCAGGGTACCATTTAGAAATACAGTCAGCCACCCTGTACTTCAGATTTCAAATGATCTGTTCATAGATAAGCAGTGAAGAATGAAATGACTTAAAGGATGTTAAAACTTAAAAAAGAAAGTTGAAAATCAGCTAGTGGAAAATGTCTGTCTCTTCCCCTACCCCCACCCCCGCCCCACGCCAGTGTCATGATAGGATATCTATGATGTATCTCATGAATGAGACTATGGAAATTAATCCTAGTAGCAGTAGAGCTATTGTTGTGTCTTTAGACTGAATAGTTCAAACTTGGAGTCAAAAGCTCTTGCTTTATAGAATGCAAAACCGGCCACATGTTCTTATGTACTACAGTGTCCAATTGCTCATAATATAGTCATGGTGCTGCAAACCCAGTCTTTTTAGGGGCGATGAGTAGTACCCAGCGATGAAGAGGAGGAGAAGGAGTGTAGCGTGAATCTTAGAAGTTCTTATTAATAAAATCAAACTTGAGCCAGGTATTGGGGTGAACACTGGAAGGTCAGAGAGACAGAATAAGCCACAGCTATCTCACCTCGCTGGGTCCTCAGCTGGTCTTGTTTCCTCAGACTGGATGCCCAGAGCCATCATCCAGAATGGGTCTCAGCTGAACTGCTGCTAGAAGCCTGAAAGCTTAACCAGCCACATGCTTCTCCAGGCCGCTTCTCCAGGCCAAATGCTTCTAGTTTCTGGTCCTCACGCCTTATATATGTTTCTGCTTTCTACCACCACTCCCTGGGATTAAAGGCTGACTTTCTGGGATTAAAGGCGTGGGTCGCCATGCTTGGGTGTATCCTTGAACACATGAATTTCTGCCTCTGGAATGCTAGGATTAAAGGCGTATGCTACCACTGCCTAACCTCTATGTTTAATATTGTGGCTGTCCTGTTCTCTGACCCCAGATAAGTTTATTAGCATACACAATATTTTGGGGAACACAATACCACCACAAAGGAGAAAGAAGTAGAAGTTGCTATCACCACCCAAGGACCTTTATTCTCCAATTACAGCTGTTCTTTCTCAGTGATGTCCTCACTTGCAAGCTCAAATGATCCCAGATTCAAGTGAACTTCAATGTGGACACTGTAATCAGAGTGAGCCTTGAGGCCAGGTTTCTTATTTAAGTTCTGATGACTGTTGCTCAGAGGTCTCCACACCCTGAATCCAGATTGTTTGCCTCCTTAGACATTTGTAATTAAACTGACCTCACAGGCATGATTAACTGCATGGATTCCTTGCCACAGACTGGCCTTTGCCATTTGGTATCTTATGAACTTCTTTTCTTGGAGATACTGGAGTCCTTGAATCTTCTTGATACCTGGTTCGACTTCCTTGACCCTTGACCTGTTGCCCAAGAGTCTCTGTAACATATCTTGACTAGAGTGATTGTAACGTAACTTAGGTACCTTCTGTGCTCTATCTTCATATCACTCCCTTAAGGGAGACAATGATGATTTTGGCCCCATACAAGCCTCCTTTCCAAATGACAATGATGCATGAGTTGTTCAGCTGATGACTGACTAAGACATTGACAAGATCTCTTCATATTTTTATTTTTGCTTTTGGTTTAAATCTTTCATGTATGTTTTAAAAATTGAGAAAATAATATAATTTAGTTTATCCATTTGAAATGAGAAGAAAATAAGTTGCCTATTATTTAGATTTTATGATCATCATCTTTCTTTGGGACTTTTATTACACATACTTCCAGCCACCACCTTCCCCTCCACACCTCATCCCTAACTGATGTTAGGGATGGTTATGAGCCACCATGTAGGTGCTGGGAATCAAAGCCAGGTCCTCTTCAAAGACAGCAAGTGCTCTTAACACAAAGCCACCTCTCCAGCCTTAATCAGACTCTTTTGCTAAAAACATAAAAATTTGGCTTCAATTAGAACTGCCTTTGTTTGTGAAGAGTGAGGCTATGATGATTCAAGCTAGTAAGTTGAGTGTGCCTGAGGTCAGTGTGAGAACATCAAGTACTTAGTTTACATAGGACGTCATGAGAACAGAGGAGATATACCCTTACCTGTATAAGGAGAAGTCATGTTTTCAGAGAGGAGAATGAGCTGTGATGGTTCTCAAGTGGATATGCTTTGACCCCCTCTAGTTTTCAACATTTCTGTTCACTTTATTTTATCTCCCATTTTAAAATCCTGTTTTCTCTTGACATGACCGATAGTTTACTGTTTGTTGCATTTTAAAAATTCTGCTTTCATCCCTCTGTGTCTTTGTCTTCCCTCTTTATCCCTTTAACTGGGATTTCTTCGACGCTTGGTCCTCTGCTCTTCATTTCTGTGTTCATCTCAGGGCTCTATGCTGTGCAGACAGCCTCAGTGTCTGTAGTTAAAACTCTCAAGTTCTAGTGTGGAGACTCCAAGGATGTTTCTGTAGGCATCATTGCCAACCTTCCACTCCCACCAGTAAAGAACCAACTCATATAGGGAAAGTATGGTGTGTGTAAATAAGAAAATATCCTAAGGAAACTCACTTATATATAATTGGGTATTTTATTTAATGCTAAAAATGTTAAACAGAACAATTCCTGGCCGTACTTCCACTTTCAATTAAAGCAATACCATTTTTGTCCAGATAGAGACCCTCGTTATTGTCTGTTCCATTACTATAATTGTCCTGCCATCTGCCTGTCTAACTGCATGGAATGTTTTCTGGAAAATCAAAAAAATTTAGAGCTTCTAGTATCCTAAGGGTTTGTCTAGTATGGTGATGAGA
>CABHPH010117974.1:0-10748 GCA_902168325.1 Peromyscus nudipes
GAGAAGGGGTATATGGGAGGGTTTGGAAGGGAAGTGAAAAATGCTGCAATTATAATATAATCTCAAAAGAAAAACATGGAAGTTTTCAGAAAGTGTTAAAAAAAAATCATGCTATCTCTGTGCAGCCTACCAGACAGCTCTCAAATAAAAACGTTGAACTTGGGGAGTAACACCTGTAGGCCTCTGAGGACCTCAGTGGGTTTTTTTTTGGGTTAGGTTGGCAGAGTGATGTTTGGGAATAAGGTCAGCAGGCGGGTGGAAGGACCCTTGCTCTCCAGCACCTGGGGCTTCCATGGGTGCGGGTTACAGGACATGTACTGTCCTTGTCTTTAGGATGCACTGAACAGACTAATATCTAAGGTCGTCCCTATGCTAACAATCACTTGATTATAGGAGAGAAAACAACATTTATTTGATATTGAAAAGCTATTTTATATATACCATGTGGAGAGGATTCCTTTTTTCATTGAAAGCCATCAAACCTTACAATGACTTCTTTTCACTGTTTGTCCTTTTGAGTTGAGGAACAGTAATCATTGATTCAACATAACTCAAGATTAAGTCAAGTTTTGCTCAGAGTCTAGGAGACTATCATTTCTATTCCCAGTATAGACTCTCTAATTGTTAATTCACTACTAAGTCTTTTATTAAGAATGTTCCTATTTTTTATTGAAAATAAGTTTTTCCATACAATATATTCCAATCATGGTTTCCCTTCCCCCACCTCCTCTCAGATCTTTCCCACCTTCCCGACCATCCATGTTTCTATTTTTTAAGAGACTACAGTAAACTAATTTCATTGCTTTAGTAAAATAATAAGAATATCTGATTGCAATTGACTCATATATTTCATTACTTTTTAATAATTGAAGAACTATGGAAATAAATTTAAATTTCTAAAAAACTTTACTTTCTTGGTTTCTTTTTAGAACTGCTACTTTGGCTTATATAAATATTGGCCTTATATATCTACTACACTTGGATAATTACACTGAAGCCTTTTGGAGATTTACTGAGGCAATTAAAGTTGATCCTTTATATATTCAAAGCTATATTTGTAGAGCAGAAACCTATCATAAGGTATTTAAGACTTGGGGATCTTGAATTTAAAAAATTATTTTAATTTTTTAGATATTTATCCAATGTAACTTAAAATATATGAATGTAATCTTTTTTCAGCTAACCATAGAAGCTTATGGATTTATAAGCAATATCTATTAAGCAGATACAGTTAACTATTTTTATTATTTACAAAGCCTCTTCTTACGAAGTGTCCATTTTCATTTTTATAATATTTCTAGCACATGTTTTATATTTTGTTTTACAAAACAACATACAGCTATTGTAGTTAATGTATTTTATGCAAAGAAGAATAAATGATGAGGAACTTTCTGAAAATCAGTAGCTTTAAAGTTGCCTGTAATTTTATTTGCTGGGGAGAGCTACTGTTAGCCTTTTAGAGTCTGTTGGTCTAATTCTGTGTATGTAGGTTGTATGTACAGGTAAGTGTGCAGGTTCATAGAATGAGGCCTGTATATAAAATGATGTCTCAGGGTTTCTGTTGCTGTGAAAAGACACCATGGCCATGGCCACTCTTATAAAGGAGAATGTTTAATCGAAGTGTCAGCTTACAGTTTCAGAGGTTTAATCTATTATCATGACGGGGAGTGTGGTGGCATGTAGGCAGACACGGTGCTGGAGGAGCTGCTGCATGTTGATATGCAGGCAACAGGAAGCAGACTGAGGCATTGGGCGTGGCTTGGGCATATATGAGACCTCAAAGCCCACCCTCACAGTGACATATTTCCTTCAATAAGGCTATATCTACTCCAGCGAAGCCACACCTCCTAATAGTGCCACTCCCTAGGAACTTATGGGGACCGATTACATTTGAACTACCACAATCCACTCCCTGGCCCTCATAAACTTGTAAGAATATCACAATGCAAAATGCATTCAGTCCAATTTCAAAAGTCCCCATACTCTGTAACAGTCTCAAATTGTTTTAAAGTCCAAAGCCTAAAAGTCTCTTCTGAGACTCATGGTAATCTCTTAACTATAATCCCCCTGTAAATCAAAATCCAAAAGCAGATCACATACTTCCAACATATAATGGCACAGGATATACATCACCATTCCAAAACATAGAAGAAGGAGCACAATGAGGATATACTGGACCAAAGCAAGACCAAAAACCAGCTGGGCAAACTCCAAACTCTGCATCTCCATGTCTGATGTCAAAACTCTCTTCAGGTCTCCAATTCCTTTCAGCTTTGTTGACTGCAACACACTTCTTTCTCTTGGGTTGTTTCAACTCCCTGTTAGCAGCTTTCCTTGGCACATATCCCACAATTCTGACATCTCTAACATTTTGGGGTCTCCAAGGCAATCCTCACAGCTTCACACAATGGCTTCTTTTTTTGTTGTTGTTTGTTTTTGTTTTGTTTTTTTTTTTTTTCGAGACAGGGTTTATCTGTGAAAGGGTTTCTCTGTGTAGCTTTGCGCCTTTCCTGGAACTCACTCTGTAGACCAGGCTGGCCTCGAACTCACAGAGATGCGCTTGCCTCTGCCTCCCGAGTGCTGGGATTAAAGGCGTGAGCCACCACCGCCCTCCGTTCAGGGTCACCCTGACACATGCCTGGTCTTTCCTTAGTGTTGAGGGGGAAATTCACAGCTCCTTTCTTCTGTCCTTAGCTCTAGAACCATGTGGCTGAAGTGGAGCTGGAGTTTTTCCGTGTCCACCCGGCTCCTGCAGCCGCTCAGACCCAAGTCCTTGCAGTTCTGGTTTTGCGGGCAAGCAAAATGTAAGAGCAAGGCAACTGTAAAAGTTTGCACCAGGGCTCCAGAAAGCTGTTGAGCAGGCAACAGGTAGCACGGCGCTCCTGAAATGTGGAACTGTGTTTGAGGCAGTGGAGGCAAAGCCCAGGTTGCAGAGGAGACTTTCTACCAGAGTTGTCAGAAACATGGACTGTTTTCCTGAGAAAACGTCCAGACACAAGTGCCGCTGTCCCATGGAAGAGACCACATGCGCCACAGGCGACAGAGCCAGAGGCACAAGGCTACCCAAACTTTTTGGAGCATAGAAGATGCTCTCAGCGGTCCCAGATGTTGGACATGAAGCTTTAGGACTGGTATTTGCTGTGCTACAGTTCAGGTTTGCTTTGGTCTGATGGTTTTCTTGCTGTATCCCGCTCAATTTTTTTTTTTTTTTTAAAAAGGGGAATGTTTACTCCGTACCATTGAATAGGGAAAGTATGCAGTTTTTGTTTTGTTTTGTTTCATTTTCTGTTTTTTTTTAAATAGCTCTTAAGAGTCCTACAACTAACAAATTTTCTTGACTTTGAAGCTTCTGACTTTTGAATATTATCGGAAATGTGAGACAGTCAGAAGTTTTGGAGTCACACTGAACGCGTTTTGTATTATGAGATGAGACCAGGTGTGTGGAGCCGAGGATGGAATGTTATGGTTTAAATGTAAAATGGCTCTGATGCGGGCATATGTTTGGATGCTTGGTTCTCAATTGGTGGTGCTGTTATGGGAGACTGTGGAATCTTAATGAGGTAAAACCTCCCTAGAGGAAGTGCCTCACAACATGGTTCTTGGTGCTTTGTATCCGGACCCCACTTCCTGTCAGGTCTCAGCTCCCTGGCCTGTTGAGTTGAGAGGTATCCCAGCCTTAAGCTCCACCGTGAGTGACTGTCATCTTTTCAAAGCACAAGCCAAATCCAATTCTTCCTCCCTTATAGTGCTTTCTCAAGTATTAGATCATAGGACCGAGGAAAGTAACTAATACCAACCTGGACACTTGGTACAACCAGGTACGCCAGTGTGAACGTGTCAGTAGTTTGTTAATTGTGCATCCAGAACAAGGGTAGATTAAGAAGTTTCACAGAAATTCTTGAATTCGTTTAAACAAATTCCATCTCTTGGATTTCCTCTTAATTCTACCCCATTATTTTCTTCGAATAGTCTGTGCTGTTTCACTTCCCTTTATTTCTGTATATAAATTAGCTCATGGCCTTCTTTTAGCCACACCCTACCATCATATTTATGGCAGTTCTCAGTTGTTTGGCCTAATTTTTCTGAGTTTGTGTAGTGCTCCATTTGCAATGTCTTCAGTGGTGGTTGGTTTTTGTCTTTGAATGTGTGGGAATTTAATTTATGGTTCTGTGACCGTTAATAAGGATAGAATAAATGTTTACTTTCCATATGAATCTCAAATGGACCTCTTTTTACACTGTTCTTATATTTTTTCTTTATTCCATTCACATTCACTGATCTATTTTGTTTCAAGTCTGTTTCTCCATATTATTTTTAAAGTAGAATTTATTTTTACTTCTTATGTTACCTTTTGTATGGTAGTTTATTAACTATGTGAAATTTGGTGAAATAGATGTCAAAAGGTTGAGGGAGAAAACTTGAAAAGTTAAGTGAAAGAGAAGCATAGACCTGAAGGGACAACTTTTACTGTTTATTAGTTATAAAACTCGAGGACATATAAGATTAGAACCCAAGACAGCTACTACTGCCTGGATGTACCCGCCACCATCTGCCTTCTGACTCCAAAAAGGCCTGTGCTCCCTTCTGTCCCTGCTTATTTTCCTTGGGGCCACTCTCTCTTTTCCTTGGTCCTTCGAGAACTCTTTGATCCATTCTGGCCACCTGAATGGGAACTTGGCTCTTGAGTCAAAAAACCCTATTTAATTGGATAACGGACCATGACAATAACAGAATTCCCATAACATATGCGTACTACAATATATCACATACATGAGTGTAAAATGATATGTGAATGGGTATTTGTTACCATTCTTTAAAAATCAAAGATAAATAATTCAAAAACCAAAGACATTGAATCATAAGACTTCTTTTTCGATTTTGTGAATTATATTTGCTTTGGTGAGTTAAGAAAACTATGTATACTTTTTGTATTTATACACACATATGTAACAACAGTTAATGAGAAAAGAGGCCTTGCATTTGAAAAAGAGTAAGGAGGCGTATATGGGAGGATTTGGATGGTAGAAAGGGAAGGGGGGAAAGATGTAATTATATTATAATCTCAAAAATTAAAAGAAATAATTAAAAATAAGCAGAAAGGAAAATCGAGTATTTTTGGATGAGATTCTACAAAAATTCTGCAAGAAGTTGTGGGAGGGGCTAAACATCAGAAGGTGATGCTTCAGCTAGAATACACATTTCTGTTTCTCACTCAACAGCTGCACAAATTGAAAAGGGCAGTGTGTGAATTATCTCGTGCTATCCACCTCCAGCCAGATGGAATCCAGCTATATATAATAAGGTATGAGCACAGAAACTGAATTCTTCTTGGGGTAACTTGACATCTTAGCGAACTCTTGGTACCCCACTATTTATTCTTCCAGTCTCCTTATTTTACATCTAATCTCCAAACAACATCTACCTCTCAACATATATTTCTTGTTTTTATTTAAATGTTAAGACAACCATACCATTCCCTTTGCTGTACACTTACAGTAAAGTACAGTTTCTGAGAGTGAGGGTCTTGGAGACCTTTCTAGATGACTTGCTATGTAGACAGCACATATCCCCTCAGAGTAAGTACCTTTTGATCATTGGTTCTGTTTGTATCCACAGTACTAAATACAACCGGCTGCCAATTCAACGAAAAATGTAACACTCAAAACTGTATTTCAGATTTAGTAGAATTTGCTATAGAGACCTTTTGTAAGATATTGATCTCCAAAATATAATGTCTCAAGATTAATAGACCTGGGAAAATGCAATGGGACATATTTTCTGATAAAGATATATTTTGTGTTTTAACTTTTATGTACCTGAAGAGCTTCTCTCCGGGTCCCACCAAGCCCCTGCAGTCCCGCAGCCCACTTATAAAATAAACACACAGATGCTTATATTATTTAAACTGTTTGGCCTAATGGCTCAGGCTTCTAGCTAGCTGTTTTTATATCTTAAATTAACCCATTTCTATTAATATATAAGTTGCCACATGGCTTGTGGCTTACCGGTATCTTAACATCTTCTCATGGCAGTAGCTGGCAGCATCTCTCTGCCTCAGCCTTCCACTTCCCAGACCTCTCCTCTCTCTTTATCCTTCCTATACCTCCTGTCTGGCTACTGGCCAATCAGCATTTTATTTATGAGTCAATCATCCACAGCACACTTAAACCACATTTCAGAAATTATATAAATATTTCTTCTCTTTCTGTTCTGTGGCTTTTAGCTTTATTTTAGTGCCACATTTTCTAAGGTGTTTCTTTCATTTTAACTCCATGTTAATTTGTCTTTTTGGTCTTTTAAAAACTGTTTAATTTTACCAGGCATGGTAGTGCATGCCTTTAATCCCAGCACTTGGAGGCAAAGGCAGAGAGGCAGAGAGGTAGAAGAGAGAGGGGCAGAGAGAGAAACACACACACACACACACACACACACACACAGAGAGAGAGAGAGAGAGAGAGAGAGAGAGAGAGAGAGAGAGAGAAAGAGAGATGATCTCTGAGTTCGAGGCCAGCTTAGTTTATATATCAAGTTCTAAGACAGCCAGCACTACATAGAGTCCCTGCCTCAAAATACCAAAAACCAAAACAAAACAAACAAGTCTATAATTTTAAAATGGATTTTATGTATACTTGTATAAATGAGTGAATGTTTTATAATCATAAAAAATTAAGTAACATTACTAACTTTACTTTCGAATACTTACTTCGATGAATGAGTGCTTAGCTCTGAACAGGATGTTTATACCACCCTCTCTCAGGCTCAGGGGTTATCATGGAATTGCTGGGTGGAAAGACTTTAAGTTCTGGAAGATGGGGAGACCGTCTGTGAAATGTTCTTCTGGGCATGGCACAACCATTTCAGTCACAGCCTCACTGCAGCTGTGGCTGTCTGCAATGAACCCACACGAGACTGGGCAATCAACAGTCAGTCATGATCTAGAGGGGTTTAAAGGACCCTATTTTACCCTGTTGAACTGAACTGGCTACTGATAGATTCTGGGGGAAAGCAATCATTTATTTCAGTTGGGTGCCCAACCGAGGAGCCCATGTTTCAATGAGTTTTAAACCCATGGTCACATGGAGGATGCTGGTTAAACAGTGAGTCTTAAAACGACAATAGCAGAGCAGAAAAAGAGTGAGTGTGAAACAGGGGCATCAGGAAGAAGGGAGGTGACATGGGGTGGAGGGAGATGAGAAAAGTGTGGGGCTACAGTAATCAGAATGTACTTTATACACATGAAACTGTCAACGAACCCAGTAAAAGTTTAAAAGCCCACAGACTAATTACCTTTTCTCTGCTTAGAATGAAAGCTGTCATTTCTTCCAGGGGACAATACCTTCTTATGATGAAGTGTCATGATCTTGCCAAGCTCACTATTTATCAAGTAGCAGAAATGAACAAAGGTAAATACAACTAATTCAAAATAAAAATGTTAAATATTTCTCCATTTTTTTTTTACTATTTGTAATACCTATATATTGATATTGGTAGATGAAGAATTCACTTGAAAGACAAAGAGTCTGAAACTTCAGTCTTTGCTTTTACATAATCAGCTTGTATAGTGATTCAGAGTTTGGAGAAGTTTGTGAGAGCACTCACTATATATATATATATATATATATCAGGCTTATAATTTTACTTTTTGGTTTGTAATTGTAATAGCTTTTTGTTTTATGTTAATAGAAGGTTTTGGTATGGTGTTGATTTGTCATTTGATGATGCAAAAAATAATATGATATTGAATGACTCCCTTAAAATGATTGTATTCTAAACCCTTGCAACCCAGCAGAGACACTGATAAGCTCCCCTTTGCTTTTAGGTCTCATTGAGCTGACACCAATACAGCAAGCACTCATTTACTCCTTTTGTGAAAATCATGACAAGGCCATTCACGTCTTGGAAGGGGTCATAGCCAGTAGACCAGAGATCTCCACTTTCGCACTCTTGGCAAAAGCCCAAATGAAGGCTAAGAAAATCAAGGTGAACAATCTGTTGACTGATGTTTCTTAAACTTAGTAATGGAATGCACATGCTATACTCGGGGGTGCCATTTAAGTATTTTTACAAAATGAAATGATACGGCCTTGGAAGAAGACACTTCCCTGTCTGAGCTGTCAGATGGGAATACCACCTAATTAGCACCTCTGTGGCCTGTGGAACTTAGAACAAAAGACTCAGTTAATCTGTGCACAGACACCTCACTGTGGAAACACATTTCAAAGTCACTGTTTTTTTTTTCAACGATGGGAAAAGAATACAAATTTTAGCATCTGTAAATATGTTGTTACTGTAATAAATACCTAAAAATGTGGCAAGAGCTCTAAACTGAGCAGTGAGGTAGACGTTTAAAGATATGCCTTATAAAATATAACCAAATCAGAGGATTTCTAGAAGTTTATGGGTGTTGTTCTTTAGGGACTCCAGCAGAAGCCCAAGTAGAGCAGGAATCTCATGTAAAAAAGAGTGGGTGTGACTTTGTCCACCTGGGGAATGAATGAATGCCTGTGGGATATGTGAAAAGTCTTCAAAGTTCTCAAGAAAATGACTCCTCTCTGGGCAGTGGTGGCACTCGCCTTTAATCCCAGCACTCGGGAGGCAGAGGCAGGCGGATCTCTGGGAGTTCAAGGCCAGCCTGGGCTACAGAGCGAGTTCGAGGAAAGGCACAAAGCTACACAGAGAAACCCTGTCTCGAAAAACCAAAAAAAAAAAAAAAAAAAAAGAAAGAAAATGACTTCTCCAGAAACCAGTATGGAAGCAGTGATAGAGAGAGATAGACAGAGACAGTGATAGAGACAGAGAGATGACAGAGACAGAGATAGAGAGATAGAGATAGTGAGACAGAGATAGAGAAACAGAGATAGATAGACAGTAACAACAAATGTGTTTAAACTTGATATTTGTATTTAGATTCATATGACGATTTGTTAATTAGTAAATGACATTTGGGAAATTAAACTTCTTTATCATTAATGGGTTCCAATAAAAATATTATTAAATTTATATGGGTAACTTTTGATGAAACTTGTTTTCTAGAACTAGTTGAATCCCATTAAGAGTAAAACAAGACAAATTGTATCAGGTATCATCGATACTTCTATTGCCTGCTAACTTCCCAACATGTCATCAGGGTAAAAGCTAGGTAATTATTAGCAAATGGTCCACGAGTTCAAGTCTGATGTTAGAATTTAGACGTTCTAGTTGCAAAAATCCATGTATGCAAGCCTGCTTCAGACCTGGTGTATAGGATGGCCCCTGGGTGGAACTTGCTGGGTTCATCCTCCGGAACAGGGCCCTCCAGTTGTATAAGGACATTTGTGTTCTCGTTAGATCTGTGTGCATTTGTATGACATGAGGGCCAAGGTGCTGTGGGCTCTGAGTTCTCTTTACATGTAAGGTTCCGATGTTAAACAAATAACCCGTAAAAACATCCCCTTCATCTCTTTCCTTTGATCTTATTCTTACAGGAATCTGTGAGAATATTTAAGAAGGCTTTGGAAATGTTTTCGACTTCTGACAAAGAACCGAGTGCCGTTTCTGTTGCAGCAGAGTGTCTGTATAACCTGGGTCTTTGCTACATGGAGGAAGGCAACTTACAAATGGTATCAGTGTGCTTAGAAGCAGCAATTATTTGTGACTTTCCAAGCTGGTTGCTTGCATCAGTTCTGTTTCTGAAGGCTACCCACAATAATGCAAGAAGTCAACTGACCAAAACTGCTTCTAATGCTTGGCTCATAACCGGCAGTCTGCACCTGTAATTCCCATGAATTGTTTTAAATTAAATATCAGCACATTTTATTTGACACTAATTTGCCAATAATATTTTAAAGCTAATACATGTTTCTCATCAAAATAGTAAATCTAACTGTGGGAAATTATTGCAGGAAAATAATGTCATCATACTAATTTGATTTATTAAATTATAAGTAGTTAAATTGAATATTTTAATGTGCTACAGACTAAATGAATGATGATTAGAACATTCTATGACTTTCCTTATTGATAACTGAAGAATTCAAATCAGATTTAAATTGATTATGATGACTAGATACATTGGGAAATTGTGGCACCCTTTTATCCTGAAACTGAACAACTACATTTCTGCTATAGTTCTTGGACTAGAAAGGAGAAATGAATGCTGATGTCTGTGGTTTCTTTGAATTAATGAAATCCAAAGAATAATGATTGAAATTAAACCTCAAAGTACTGTTATCTATCAACATGGATTATATAGCTATTTATCTGGAAATAATGGGACCTTTACTTATAAGTCTGACTTATTTCTAAGGATTATACTTGTTTGTTCCACGAGGTTCTTTGGGAGAACGTATTTTAAAGAGCCCCTCTCCCCAAAAGAATCCTCGAGTGAAGCTTTTCAGTAACATGTCCATACTTTATTCATCTTCTGAATTCATGTGTTCTGTCACTGAGTGGTATGTGCTTCAACACATTCTTCCAGGCTTTTGACTCTTTGACAAAAGCTGTGAAAGCAAATCCTGAATTTGCAGAAGCCTTTTATCACCGGGGACTTTGTAAAGTGAAACTCAACAAAGAGAACTCAATTCTGGATTTTAATCGAGCGATTACTCTCAATCCCAAACATTACCAGGTATTTAAATAAATGACATCAGTGACTGGGAGAATAGATTAGTTTTGGTGATACTATTGAATAGTTTGTGTGTAATTGGTAATAAAAAGCAAAAGCAATTCTCTCCTCTCTCTCTCTCTCTCTCTCTCTCTCTCTCTCTCTC
>CABHPH010117975.1:0-16883 GCA_902168325.1 Peromyscus nudipes
CCTTTGATCCATGGAGTCATCTCCCAAGCCCTCCTTTTGCATTTAAACCACAGACTCCAGAAATGGAGCACTTTATAGCAGGTCCTGCGCCTGGAGCCTCACTCTCACTGGGTACGAGAGATGAAGCCACTTAATTGTTCTTCAGTTGATGAAGAAGAAGCTCAGACAAGTTCAGTGATTTTCCCAAAGCTACCCAGCAAGCAAATGGCAAGGCTCAGATCCGGATCTCACAGGGGCAAGCAAACTCCCATGACTGAGGACCAAGCCTTATCGGACCTGCAGAGAACAGAATTGTTGAAACCCGAGCAACAGCTCAGGATAGAAGACCCACACAGTGCCTGACACGGTGGCTGAAGGAATACTTGTCTGGAACTTTTCTGCTGACTCTATTTCCCCAATAGGTTGTGCTCTAAAAGTGGCCAAAGACTGTAAGATAACATCTCCATACTGCAGAGGCACTAATGACTTCCACGGCCTACCAGAAGCCAGGAGAGGAGAGCAAAGGCACCAAGTCTTGGTTTAACAGAGAAGTATTGGGCTTTTCAGTGACTGGATGTTGTCTAGTGTACCAGCCTCTCGGCGTCACACTCAAGCTTGGTGTCCATGTGGGTTGACCCCCAGCTTTGGATACACGCCTTTCAAAGCTCTTCTAGACACCCTCCTTAGCTCTGTTTCCAGTGCTGCTCAAACCCACGGTCTGTGAGCAAAGAAATGAACTTTACTAAGTAGGCATGGTGGCACACACCTGTAATGCCAGTGCTCAGGAGGCAGAGGCAGGGGGACCACTGTAAGTCAAGGCCATCTTGGTCTACTTAGCAAATGGCTAGGTGAGCTGGGGCTTCACAGTGAGATCCTCTTGGGAAAAAAAAAGAAAAGAACAAAAGAAAGACTCCAATTTTCCAACTTATGGTCACAATTCGGTAATTCTAGGAACAACATTTTTGTTTCTGTGCTTAGAGCCTTAGGGTATCAAACTTTGACTGTGACTTTTGTCACAGTCTCCAGTGGCTTTTCTTTTTCAGTTTTCTGGAACTCTCTGAAGAGTCGTTTCACTAAGATCCTATTCCACAAGCCTGTTCCACCCTATGCATGTGTTTATACGCACACACAGCATTGAGTTTTTAGCATTGAAGAAGTCATCATTACCATGGAAACCCTACCCTGGCTCTCCAGAGCACCAGCAAATGCTCACAGGCCTACACTGGAACTGGCCTCCTCTGTGATAGCACACATAAGTATGTGAGTTCTAACTTTGTAAGCTGGGTTTGTATCTGCTCTTAGAGGGAGTCAAATGCAAGGACAGTTCCCCCAAGTCTCTGCATGCATTTGCTGCTTCAATACATGGATATACTAAACACCCAGTATGTGTCCCCTGACACTTGGGTTATAGCTGTGATGAATAATCAAACCTTCCACTTATATTCAGAGAGTTTCTATTTCAGTGGAAAAAGTGCAGGACAGTGTCACTGACAACAGATTCTAAGAAGTAGGATAAAGAAAAGGACTGGAGAACTCAAGGGAAGACTCTGAGTTGCTGAGATGTCACATGGAACAGTTGGGGGATTTTAGCTGAGGTGTTGTTGGTTGGTCTTTTTGGCTCTTCTTGGGAGGCCCACCAGCCAGCTCCCAAATAAATCACACACAGAGGCTTATTCTTAATTATGAATGCCCGGCCTTAGCTTGGCTTAGTTTCTAGCCAGCTTTCCTTAACTTAAATTATCACATCTACTTTTTGCCTCTGGACTTTTCCTGTTCTCTAACTTCCGTATCTTACTCTTACTCTGGGGCTTGCTGTGTGTCTGGGTGGCTGGCCCCTGGAGTCTTCCTCCTTCTCTGGCTGCTCCTAGATCTCTCTTTCCAGATCTTTCCATCTATATATCTTCTCTGCCTGCCAGCCCTGCCTATCCTTTTTCCTGCCTTGCTATTGGCCGACCAGCTCTTTATTAGACCATCCTGTGTTTTACACAGGCACAGTAACACAGCTTCACAGAGTTAAACAAATGCAACATAAACAAAAGTAACACACCTTAAAATAGTCTACTACACTGAGCAAGTGTTTCCAAGAAATCTCTGAATGAAGGGCCAATGTGAATCCTGCGGCTCTTTAAGGGTATATTGTATCAGAAAGAGGAGACAGCACAAGCCAAAGCCCTGTGGTCACATTGCATTTTCAGTACTTCAGATGCTGCAAGGAGGCTAGTGTGGCTGAAGGAGAGTTTGGAGGCAGGAGCATGTGAAGTCACCAGAAGCCAACTTGTATGGAGCCTGGTAAGAACTTGGGATTTCATTCCAAGTGTAAAGGATGACACTTAGAAGGCCTGGGGCAGGATGTGGCACCATTGTCTCTTCACTGTCACAGCCATGTTGCACTGTAAATAGTCTCTGCCTTATTCATCAGTAAGCCCAGGCCCAGAGAGATCAACTGATGTCCCCAGATGGTTCACAGGATCAGCAATTCCTCGGGGTTAAAAACAAGAGGGGTCTATGTTTTGGCCTTTTTACCCTCAATCTGTGTAACAGAACTTGGCAAAATATCATGCGTGGACAAGCCCAACCATGTTCCTATTTATATCAATAAAGTTTTATTGGAATACAGCTACACTCATTCATTTGCATATTGCCTGTGGCAGCCTCTGTGCTGCAGCTACGACTTTAGCGAAGGTATTGCAGAGAATGCATGCATGCTTTTCCCAAAAGCTCTCGATACTGACTGTCTGGTCCTTGGCAGAAAACATGTGCCAACCTGGTTCTAGAAAGCAGCAGCCCAACTGACCATAGCTGACAGAGCACAGCTGTTCTTTCCCAGACAGCAGCACACTATCAATGACAAAGAAATACATCTTGAATGAATGATTTATTTACAAGTCAAAACTTGAAAGCAAAAGCAGCCGAACACAGAAGTGGCTAAAGTCACCTAGTAGTTTATAGCTTAAAACAGAAATCGCTCCTTTGAGTACTGAGCTCAAATCTAGTCATCCAGTCAACAAATATTGACTGAGATGCTACACCAGACTTTAGCCAGCATCTGTGATAGCAATGGCACATCCCATGCCAAGCAAACTCTGACACAGTTGTCTACAGAACAGAGTTTACACACCAGGGATAGAGACAGTCATTAGTCAGAGAGTTGGAATACTGAGCTAGCCAGGGGAGTTAGAGGAGGCTTTTCTGAGGACTGGGTGATGTCTTAGGGAAGAGCAAAAGGTCGGTAGATGAAGAGAGGAAAGATAATCAGTAGTTGAGGAGGAGGCACCAGCATGTGGAAGGGTCCTGGGGTGGGACAGAGCCATGTAGGCACTGGGAGATTCAGAGCAAAATGTTTGTGTGTCTGAAAGGCTGTATGATTCAGTTCTGAGTACCTGCATGGGGTGGGTCATAGCTGTGACACCAGCTCCAGGGAGTTTGGCGCCATCTTCTGGCCTCCTTAGTTACCTGCACCCATATGCACAACTCCCCCAGCACACACATAATTAAAAATAAAAATAAAATATTTTTAATAATAAATATCTTTTTTTAAAGATTTGTTTATTATGTATACAGTGTTCTGCCTGCATGTATGTCTGCAGGCCAGAAGAGGGCACCAGATCTCATTACAGATGGTTGTGAGCCACCATGTGGTTGCTGGGAATTGAACTCAGGACCTCTGGAGGAGCAGTCAGTGCTCTTAACCTCTGAGCCATCTCTCCAGCCCCCAAAATAAAATATTTTTAAAATAAACCTGCAATGCTGAAAGAGTTTACCCCTCTTAGGAAAACTGCTTTTGCATTCCCAGGTCCAAGAAGTAGCCTCAAACCCCTCATAACCATGCTGGGTATAACCATCACTTATGCAGAACAGCCAGTTTCCATATCCTACGGCCTCTGACTTCCAGCTCAGGGACACACAGCATTGCAGGAGCAGATAAATCACAGATGTACCCATGCTTAGGACAGACAACACCATCTGCTCCTGTAGAGTCGTCACATCACCAACCACAGCTCTGGAGGCTCTTTGACCCCATACACCATGAGCCTGTCTTCTTTGAATTCATTTCTCCATTCATGGTTTCTCTATCTTCAGCCTATTTCTGTGCAAGAAGTAAACAGGCCAGGGGAAAGCTTCCATTGACCTGGGATGGAGTTGAAGAGGAATTGTAAGTACAGTACAGACAATGATGGAAGAGAAAGACAGAGAAAGGTACTTTCTGGTTTGGTTGGGTTTGGTTGGGTTTAATTTGATCATCAAGGAAATTGTCCTTAAATTCCGTTAGCTCTTTTTAATAGCAAGCAAAGGACATTTGTGGCCGAAAATGTCAGTGGAGGCTTTCTGATGAGATGGTATTTGACTTGGAAGCTTGGCACAGAGAAAGATCGTAGCCAAATAAATATGTGAGGGGTGTTCTCAGCTGAGGGATGGCATGTGTAAAAGCCCTGGGGGCCAGAACAAGACAGAGTTAGAGGGAAGACTTCTGAGCTGGAGTGCAGTGCATGGGAGAAGAGATGTGGGGATCAAGTCAACAGGGCTTGTGCTCACTCACTCACTAAGAGTGATCCCTGGAGCAAGTAAGGCTGCTTCACGGTAGCAAGCAGTTACTATGCCTCAAGTACTTCATATCTACAGCAGTCATTTCCATGCAACGTTCATCAAACCCAATGAAATGGGTACAACTACTGTCCTGTCTCTGATAACTGACCTGAGACTCCATGAGCTAAAGTGAGTTGGGTCGAGTTGCTTACTGAGTTATATCACAAAGGAACTTCAGCTTCCGGCTGCCTTCAGCTCCCGGCTCAAAATACAGACCCACTAAGCCTGGGGTGGCAGCTGTGTAGTCCTGGCTCTTTGGAGGCTGCGGGAGGGAGATCATAAGGTCCGGAGGACTTGGTCACAAAAAGAAAAGAAAAATTAAGTTGGGCCTGAGGGTTCATGCAATCAGATCTTTGTGATTTTTGAGGTCAGCCTGGTCTACATAATAAGTGAGTTCCAGGTCAACCAGGCTACAGTGAGACTCTGTCTGGAGGGCAGAGAGAGAGAGAGAAAGAGAGAGAGAGAGAGAGAGAGAGAGAGAGAGAGAGAGAGAGAGAGAGAGAGAGAGAGAGAGCCTACTTCTACTACACATTCATTTTCGTTACTGTTGTTTATTATGCTTATTTTTGTAATTCCAAGAGTTTGGTCACTGCATTGTTCTTTTCTGCTCAATTTTCTAAATAAAAGTGGTTTGCTTCGAGATTCTAATGGAAGGGTAAAGATAACAAGCTGTGAGATTCCTCTGGCACTGCTAATACGCCATGCAGGAGCATTTGGGGGAGGTAAGGACAGAGGGACAGACTGGCCAAGGCAGTGTTTGGGGCTCAGCCACCTCCCCAGAACAATTGGGAACATTCTCTGAGTAGAAGGCAAAGGCAATGTATTGCCCTCCTGGGCTGAACCGCGGCCTGGTACCCTCTCTCTATTTTCTTTCCTGGTATCAGGGCTTCAACTGTTCTGATGGTACAATGATGTGGTCAGGCTGGCTAGGGGGATCCAGCTCTGGAACCCAATCTCTATTTCCAAAAGTGACATCAGGTGCTGAGAATCACAGTACAGTCATCATCTGAGGCTTTGTGGCCTCAGAAAGCTTAAAAATCAAAGTCACCAAAGATTCCATCTGGAGTGCATGGGCAGGGAACGGCTATGCCTCAGGAGCATGACCCTCCACAGGAAGAGATGGGATATTACCTGGCATGTTCTAACTATGAACAAAGGGGAGCCCTCTGATTGCTCCCACACAAAAAAGAAAGAGCAGAAATTCGGTTTCAAAGTCAGATGTGGGTTTTAAATTCTCTTCCTTAGCAATGAGTACATGGCCTGTTTATTTTTAACAAGGTTTAATGACATTTACTGAGTTTTCATTGTCATAGCTGGGTTTTTGAGAAAACAGTGAAAAGAGGTTATAGGAAAGGAATTGCAGGGCTGAGTGTGCGGTTCTGTTGATAAAACGGTTGCTCACATGCTGCAAGGCCTGGGTTGGATTCCTCGGCACGGCATAATGGGACCTGGTATTTACTCTTTCTTTCTTTATTGTGTAGTCAATCACTCTCTACCCTAGCACATTCCTTTTGCTGAATTTTATGCCATTATAAACACCACTGTGATGAACATCTTCCTACACAGGGCTTTTTTTAAAAGTCATTGCTGTCACATGGTGTACATAGGGGTGAGTGTCAGGGTCAGTATCAGTCTGGATTGTTGGATCTAAGGGTGGCAATTCTTGATCTTCTTATTTTTATTATACAACTGCTCCAAGAAAAGCAGATGGATCACTGAACTATGACCAGACATGTATGGCATTATCCGTTTCATGATACCTTTGGCTTTTGTTGATGGTTGGTAATTTGATAGACAGAATATTCCTTGGTTTACACATATTAAAAAGAAGGAATTGTCCTTTCTTAGAGAAGAGCGAATGTGCTTCAGGAGCGAAAGGTCAAGGTGGACGGCAACATTCCTCCTGTGCAGCACTGACCAGCAGGGCTTCCTGTGGTGGGAAGGCTCTCTTCCAAGTGCCAGCTTCAGTAGCTACTAGCCACCCGAAGCTGTCAGGCAGTGGAAATGAGGCCAAAACAACTGAGAAGCTGAACACTATATTATACTAAACAGCCACATGAGATTAGTAACCACCACATCAGCCTGCGTCGTTCAGGGCTAGAGGGAGCAGAGCTTTCTCCTAAAAAATAGAAGCTGCAGTTGGTCTCTGATATTTTTACCTATGCAGGAAAGCTCTCTCAGGAAAGCTGGTTGCTGTCATGGGGAAGGGATTCAGAGAATTGGTTGATTGGTTGGCTCGTGTTTTGGTCGGGCTAAGGATTGAGCCCAACCAAGGCTTTCACATGCCAGGCAAGTGCTGTGCCACTGACCTACAGCTGTGTGACAAGGTGTGAAAAATGCATGGTGGCCTATCCTGCAGCATTACAAGGTGATGTACATGATGTATTGGATCAGGGTGTGGAGACAGAGAGCTCTGGATCAAATACGGGATGTGATTTTTACTTTGTACTTCTTATTTGGAGAGGAGGATCTCACTTGTCTAGGTTGGCCCTGAATTCTGTAGCTCGGGAAGTCTTGAGTTTGCAATATTCTCACCTCAGCCTCCAGAATAGCTAAGATTACAGCTTTCCATCAGGTCCAGTTTCTTGTGACCTTTAAATAGGATTCTCTGATAGTTAGGTCTCCTTAACATGGTCTCCACTGGGGCCCCTAGCTCTCTGCACCTCTATAAAATGACCTCATACTGCCTGCCATGGAAGGACAAACTTAAAGGGAGCTAACATTATTGACGTTTAGGATGCAAGGGCCCTTGATTGATTTATTCCTGCTTCTCCTCTATCCTATCCCTCCCTGGTAGTCTCTCCCACCATCAAACTGGTTACAGAGGGTTGGCTGGATAAATACAAGAATGAATAGATGTTGGATGGATGTATGAATGATGAATAGGCGGCTGGATGGTAGATGGATTGATGGATAGATGGATAATTGACAGAGGAATGGATGATGGATTGAGGACAGATGGGTGACAGATTGATGAATGGATGATGGATGGATAGATGGAAGGATGGATGGATGGATGATGGATGGATGGATGGATGGATGGATAGATGGATAACAGATGAAGATGGATAGATGGATAAATGATGTATGACTGTAGATGGATAGATGGATAATTGACAGATGAATGGATGATAGATGGAGAACAGATTGATGAATGGATGGATGGATGGATGATGATGGATAAATGAATGACAGATGTGTGACTGTGTGATGTATAATGGGTTGATGGTAGATAAATAAATGGATGATAGGTGGTTGATGGAGAGATGATGGGTAGATGATGGATGGTTTTGATAAATGATGTATAGATGGATGATGGATAGATTGACAAGTGATGGATAATGGGTAGATGATAGTAAATAGATGGATAGATGTATGTATATATGGAAGTAATAACAATAGCTAATACTTCCAGTGTCCCTAAGTGTCAGAATGTGGGTCCAAGACTTTATCTGTAACACTTCATTCCCTTTCAGTATTCTCAACAACCTAAAGATGAATGTGTCATTAATTTTTTTTCCTAATATGTAAGGAAACCAAGGCATGCTAGACGATGGCACATCCCATATTTGAGACACAACTGTCTGCCTCCACAGCCTGACCTAATGCACTGTCCACATTACCATATAATGTTGCAAGATAGAACACCATGAACTTTTCACACTTTGTCACACCAGTACATGGCTGAAACTTTTCTCTGCCCTGTAGCTACTGGTGCTGTGGGATGAAAAGCTAGAGACTGGCAGGTGCCCCCAGTTTCTTCCAAAAGTCACTTTCCATCTTCATAGCTGGCCAGCTTCTAAAGTGTACACTCATGTGGTTAACAGTCTGGCCTGAGGCTGATAAAAAAAAAGCTTCCAGCATGCAATTAAAACCCTGTCTTGCCCAATTGGGCAACTAATGGGATCAGCAAGAGTGGAAGCTGCCTCGTTAAGACATAGTTTGTACCTAAGGTCCATTTTGTGGGCAAGTGAAACAATGGCTGAGGGGAACTGCCTGATGGGTCAGCCTAAGACTAAATGAGATGGTCCTCCAAGCCACCCTGGGCTGTCCATGTACGTGGACATGCAAGGTGCAAAAACAACTTGCAGACACTTGGATGGACACTGGACTCCCAGCTGAGTTCTGACAGCCAGGCAGCCTTGCTGTTGTCTGTCTGGAAGTCGAGGCTCATTGTGGACGTTGTAGTTTCAGGTAATGGAATGTGTTTAGTGGCCCAGGTGCCTGCAGAAACTGGCATAAGGGGAGAATATTGGCACAGCCCAAAAGATTCTGCCCTTTGTGAATGTCTGGCTGCTTAGACTCCATGAATAGCCCCTGTCCCTTCTTTTTAAGAAACATTGGGACTGTCTCAATATATCCTGCTCATCAGGTTAACAGTTTTTTAGTTTGTTTTATTTCAACAAATGTTGTCTGAAAGCTCTGCAAAAATGTACCTACAGCCACCGAATCGCATCAACCCTTTACAATCAAGAGAGAGAAAGACAATGATCAAGCAAAGAAGTGTGTGGCTAAGGTCTTCTCAGATGCTGGGCTTACAAGAAAACAAGGCCCACAGTGTAGCAGTGCATGACTAAGAATTAGGGTGGGGACCTACAGAGACACTGGTCAGAGGAGGTGAGTGGGAAGGCTGAGAAGCTGTCGGCCGTGCCAAGAAGCCTGAAAAATACTCTGAGCAGAGAGAACAGAAAGTGCAAAGGGCCTGTGGTGAGAGTGAGGAGCTAGGTTTGTTCTGCAGAAGAAAGAAGATGGCTGGAGCCCAAAGGGTACAGAACGGGGAGGGAGAGGGCGAGAGAAGCCAGCGCTGACTGCTCTCCAAAGGACAGCTTCAGTGACGCCTTAGTAAGCACTTTCCACCTTCACTAGAGAGGAAGAGAACTGAGCTCTTGACACCTACTTTCTCTTCTGTCCCCGCGTCAACCAAAGGAGGCTGACTTTGCTTTTGCCGTAGAGCTGGGGAAACTGGGTGTGTTTAAAGCAGATAGGAAGTGGGGGATCCAGGCTCCAAGACTATGTCCACTCTCTTATTCTTTTGTTCTTGCCCTCTTTCTCCATCCCCCCTACCTCCCTTCACCCCTTCATCCTTCTATCTGTCCATCCGTCCATCCGTCCATCCATCCTCACATGCCTTTCTTTTCTCCTCCTCTTTTCTTCTCTCCTCTTCCCTCACTGATTCCCAGGCCTTAGGGTCACACTTTTGTGCCATGGTGGAGAATAAGAACAGTCTGCTCCTGTGTACGTGTGTGTGTGTGTGTGTGTGTGTGTGTGTGTGTGTGTGTGTGTGTGTGTGTGTTTCATGAAGGAAACTTGGTGCTTGGCATATTGTACCCACTGCATGGCAATTGACTTCACTACCCATTCAACACTGAAATCTCAGGCTGCTCTCTGCAGCTCGTGTATTGTGGGAACCAAGCCTGAATGAGGAGGCTTCAGGTTAGTCAGCATTACTGTGTTCTGCCCATGTTTTCTCTCACCCTCCAGCCACGCCTCTGCATAAACAGAGCCCTGTGTGGTCATGGTAGACACAAATATGCCGTGTCCCCAACTAGATGCAGCATCCCTGACTTCAGAATGAAGAGTGTGTGAGTGACTGTCTCTTAAAGTATGTCTCACACTTGGGCGACAAAAAGTCCCTGGAACATTTCTGACAAAATGATTGGCACAACCTGAGATAGGGCAGTGGTCACTGACTCAGTGGGAGGTTGAATCTGGCCACTGTGCTTTTGCGCATCATGGGTGTGTGCCTGTATCCAAAAGGCAAGTGACTCATTGTCCCCGGGATGGAGCTTCCATGGAGTTTAATTAGTCCAGAGTTTCTTACCTGGTGATGAGGAGGGAGTCTCATGTTCATTCTGGGATGTCACAGTATACCTCCTCTATTACCTTAGTTCTCCGGCACAAGTTGTAACAGATAGCAATGTCTCTAGGTATTGTCAATCATCTCCTGCAGTTCAAACCCCACCCTACAACTGCCAGGGTCTAATTCAAATTGTCTGGGTTATTAGAGTGCAGATGTTCTCAGCTTAGCTCCAAAAGTTGTAATACATACAACTACACCATTCCTGACCCTAACAATAACATCCATGGCTAATCAAAGATTCTGCCTGAGGAAAAGTCTGGTGCAAAGCATGATGGGAGACACTTGCATTCCAGTGGTTGGGAGGCTCAGGTAGAGAGATTGTGATCATGAGTTCCAAGCAAGTCTAGACTGCAAAAGACCTTAGGAGGAAGAAGGATATAGAGGTGAAAGGGAGGGAGAGGAAGGGAGCAGAGTAAACTGAAAATTCTACATCAAAAGGCATGATGGACGTGTGCATATCAAGGCACACAATGATCCTTTTGCTTCTCCATCTCCCCCCCCCCATTAGCTAGCATAACTCATGCTAGCTGCTCTAACAAACAACTCATGAATCTCAGTAGTCCAGCACAGTGCACATAGGTTTTTCACACATATAAAATCTTCTCTAAGTGAATCAGATGTCACCTTCACTGCAGAATGGCTATGTCATCTGGGGTGCACGGCTTCTAAAGGCACTGAAGACAGCAGAAAGGAACCCTGTAATTGAGGCTCATTACTGTGCCAACATCTCAAGTGTCAAAACCTGGGAAATGCAGTCGTCCTGTAGAGATGGAACAGATGTGGAGCATCCCTGTGCCATCATCCTAGACACAGGACTTTCAGCTTCTTCAATAAAAATCCTGTTTATTTGTTATTTCTAGTGATCTGAATTATAAGGGAATGATATTTCATAAGGCCCAGTCTTCCCTGACCGTCCCTAGCATGATTATTTCAAAGTTCCCCATTCTCCACCCTTCCATTCTGACTTGAGGAGTGTCAATACTGCTTGGAGAATCTGTGCTTTTCACTTGTCTCAGATTAGGTAGGTGGACAAGCACCTTGAAGCTATCAACTGGATTTGTGTCTTCATTTCCCACCACGCAGCAGGTGAGAGATGAAGAAGTGATGGCCACACCTCTGAGGTTCTTAAAAACCCTAGTTCTGTCCTGCTCATCTGAATTGATCTCTTCTTATCTGGAAAACTTCGAGCTTCATTGTCCCCACTCCTCAGGATCCTATCTCCAGGCAACCATGCTTCCTTGACAGCTACTGAAAGTGACACCATTGTCCCTTACAAAGTTGATTTTAACCCTCTGCCTAAGCCCACTGATGCAGCCCATTTTCCTAAGATCGAGGCCAGTGTTCTGCCCTCCACCTATCATGCCCTTCTTCTACCTGTCCTTTCAACTCCAGCCCCAAGGCTGGCCAGACCCCTGCGAAGCTGCACGTGCTCCAAATCCACTGAGGATGAGTTTGTGTGAGCTGTGCAAATGTGGGACTTTAGAAACCTATCAAAGGGGTCGGCTTTAATTTCTCCTTCCCTATTCCAGTGGAAACTCCTTTAATACCATCATATCTGCTCTTCGTGGGGTTTAAAACTGGAATCTTGAGAATAGTTTTGTTTACATAGCAAACTTAATGTTTACTTAATAACTCTCCCACACACGCACACCCACATGTGTGCTAATGTGTGCATTATGTACTATAAATGCATTGTGTTGTACGCTTATAAAAGCATTTGTGTGCCTTGTTACTTTTCCATTGCATAGCGCATCTATGTACCTTATGTGCACATGAGTGCATATGTTTACATACATGGGCCCATTTTTTTTCCTGATCTTTACTCCACCACGGATGGCCAGACTGCTGTAATGACTAACAGACACTACAGTGAGCTCTGCAGTTAGCAGAGGGAAACCAGCTGCTGCAACGGTACCTACTGGCGACGGCAGCAGCAGGTCTTGACTGGGACCCTTCTGACCCCAGAGTCTAGGCCTTTGTCTTGCTGCCGCCTCGCCTTTCTGGGCGTCTTCTGCTTCCAGTTCCAGGCTAACATTTGTACGGCAAACAGAGTCATTGTTCTCACAAATAAGCCAATGAGCTAGACAAAGCAGGAGGCTAAAGGCTGCAGCCTGCACCAACTGTAATGCTATTCCAAAGAATTTCCATCTTCTCCTCTTAGGATACAGACTGCTTCAGCTCCTGTGCAGGCTCAGGCCAGATGTTGAGCCCCACCAGCATCTCTACACCCCCACCCCATCCCTCTTTGTATGGATCTGGGTTTCTCAGCCCTAAGACTACTGAGCCACGTACATCCCTGCAATGGCAGGGAAGGGTGTCCTGTACGCTGTAGGATGCTTGAGTGATGCCCCTGACCTTCATCCTCTGGATGACGGGAGTACCCATGTTCCAAGTTGTGACCATCAGAGAATGTCTCGCTTGATCAGTGTGCCCCAGATGAGAACACGGGCTAGAGTGGAGTGGAAATAAAACTTTCTGCTCTGATAAGAAGGATCCTGGGACAGGAAGGCTTCAAGTGGCCAGTGACTATAAACTTAGCCTTCCCAAGGTGGGGATTACCGCTGTCAGAATATCAGGGTGGAGGTTTAGACCAGCTCTCAAGCCAAACACACATGTCTCTAGTTTTCCTTTCTCTAGGCTCAAATACCCCACCTTTCATGATGACTGTCTCTCAAGAGGAGGAGAGTGTAAAAAGAGAAAAGAAAAAAAGGTAAAAAGAAAAAAGAAAAAGGCACGGTCTCAAAATTACACAGCCTCACAGTCCGTCCAACTAATAGAATTATGTATCGATTCTTAAATTTAGACATCGGATTTCATCTCTTACTTAAATGTATCTGTGTGTTTTAATAGGAACACTCAGCCTTGCTTTTATTAATGCAAAAACATTAAGTCACCAGGCCTGGATCTGAAAGCCTTAAAGGGCTGTTTCCACCAGAACCTGTCATAAAATGTGCTCTCAAGCGTGTCCCCTTTAAGAGACTCCAGAATTAAATGTTCCCGTATGTGAATTTTATTTTGTACAGCACATTTGCTTTATGGCTACAATTAAGTTAGATGTGCCGATAACAATGTCTGTTTTCCATTTTAAATCGCACATTCCAGACACCGTGTATTGTTTTATTATCTAATCCACATGCTTTTAATTGCAATTATGGTCCCTTATGAGTCCCCTGGGAGGGCATGATTGCAATTAAAAATGTAATTTAAATGTTAATTAATTACATTCATTTTCTAAACTGGGAAAATTTCATTTATTATTTTCATGTGTTGTTCATTTATCCTAAATGCATTACCTTCTAAGTGTTTTTTTTCCTAAATTAAGTGTTATGTTTATAAAACAGGGTGTTTAATACCCTTTAAAATTTTTGTGAGGGTGTTTGTACAAATTATTACTTTAAATTAATTGATTTTGCACTATATGCATGAGCTATAGGTCCTAAATATAATAAAAATAATGCTGGAGATTCTCCCCGAGCTCCTCAATGGCATCGTCCGATAGATGCTTCCTGATTGACTCGGAAGCTCAGAGACAACGTGTGTACTATCTCTTACTGCTACCCTGTTATTGTTTTTTCTCAAACAAAGAGAGAGAGGTATGGAGACCACAAACGGTACAGATCATTAATATGAAAAGAGGGTTTTTTTCCCTCCAGATGAAAATTGCAACCTAAGGAAGAAATTTATCGTTAGATTAATAAGTCATCTTGGCTCGTATGAATAAATAAAGAAGAACAAGGAAGGACGCAAAGACAGGAAGCCTTGAAAATCATTGGAACTTTCTAGAAAAAAGAATGTTTTATGCATAACTCTGTTTCTCCAGTCCTGCCTATCACGTTCTCTAGTTTACTTTGCCTAGAATAGAGGGTCATTTTAAATGTGAAGAAATATCAAGAAAGACATCTCTATTTTAAACTCTGAACCATATCATTTTGGGGGTAATTTTAGTGAATGGTCAGAATTTCAGTGGTTTTTTTTTCTTCCTTATTTCAATTCAACTCCAAGTCCATGCTCCATGTAATTAATTAACAAAAGCTGGGGGAGGGTATTGTTTTTCAATGTTAGTTTCCTATCCAGTTGGCCACATCCTTTCGTTAGCTCATTTATCTTAAAAATACCTTCCTTGTCTGAAGTCTGGTTATAGTTTGGTTAGATCTGTAATATTTAAGAGGTGTCTGGGCAAAATCATAGTCAGATCACAATTTTTCCTAGTGCCCACTAGACACAGGCTTCTCTAGGGATGGCTGAGGTCCAGGGAAGGGAGAAGGCATGAGTTCACAGCTCAGCGAGTCTTTATTCTGGACTCTCAGCCTGTTTTGTTTCTAAAATTCCTGCATGCATCCTCTGATCCAGGCTGTGTTGCTCACTCCACACTGCAATCCTATGAGTATGATCATTTCCATTTCAAAGGGGAAACTGAGGCACACAGCATTCCCAGAGCTTGCTAAGGATTCATGGCTACTTTCCAGGAGCTAAGGAACCCAGGGTCTATGCCCTGAAAGGCTGATCAAGTTCTCCATCCATTCCATACCACTGGCCAGGGTATGGCTGAGAAACGCTGCTGGGCCTCACAGGAAGCACCAAGGGCCTCCATATCGGTAGAGTGGGAGGGAGAGTGGGAGTCAGGAAGTTCCAGCTCCTCTTAGTGTTTGTGCAATCTTAGACGACACCCCCTCCTGTTGCACGACTCAGTTTCCTCTTTTGAATCACGCACCTGTCTCGGGCTATGCCTGCCTGGCACTCGTTCAGAACAAGGAAGTAGGAACTGAGACTACAGTGCTAATCCATTGTAGTCCCCACCTTCCCCATCACAATCCAGGCGGAAGCAGAAGAAAATGTCTTTAGCAAAATCAGCAAAGCCTTGCAGGCATCCATTGATAGAGGACTGCTCAATTCAGTGAGGCAATGGACACTTCGAGAATGTGTGTTTGTGTGGGGAGGGGGGACTGAAATAACAACGCATGGTCAGACAGGCCAGACATGGAGGTATATATACTATTACAGGCCAGTGCGAAGGAGGTGCTGAAGCCCAGGGTCATTTTTTTCGAGCTCTGCCACTGCTGCCAACTACCCATAGCTCTGGGATCCCCAGCTCCCCCTTTGGAATGAACATGGGCACACTCTACGGTGGGTTGTTTTCAAGCCAACACTCACAGGTGAATAAACTGTGTCAGGTGATGTGTCCTTGGGTTTATTGTCTCTTAAGGTCAAATTGGGCACCTGGGTTCTGTATTAACTGCTCTCCATTCCTGTGATAAAACAGTGTGCCAAAAGTAAGCTAAGGAAGAAGAGTTCATTCGGTTCCGATTCCAGAAGGATTGAGTCCATCTTGGCAGGTAGGGTGTGGTAGCAGGATCAGGAAGCTGAGAGCTCACCTTTCGTCTGCACACCGGAAGCAGGAAGAGAAAGAGAATGAGAGGGAGAACAGGAAGTGGGCCCAGGTTTCAAACCCTCAAAGCCGGCATCCAGCACTTCTCCTCCAGTGAGGCTGCACCTCCTAAGGGTTCCAGAACCCTCCCAAACAGCAAGGCCAACTGAGGACCGAGTGTTCAAGCATATGAGCCTCTGGGGGAACATTTTTCATTCAAACCACCAGGGAGGGGCAGGGCAGCACCCCTCAACTGTTCCACCAACAGCTGGGGCAGCAGGCGTAGCATGCCGTGTGGCACTATACACACAGCGGTGACTTGGGA
Organism: Peromyscus nudipes; assembly: GCA_902168325.1. Classification (NCBI taxonomy): domain Eukaryota; kingdom Metazoa; phylum Chordata; class Mammalia; order Rodentia; family Cricetidae; genus Peromyscus; species Peromyscus nudipes. Next base: position 16,114 of record CABHPH010117975.1, read on the forward strand.
GTTAGGTCAGGAAGGAGCGCACCCACCTATGCCCCTGGACGCCTTGAGCCCAGCCCGTCTGTGCGGCCTGACTTGAAACTTAGGTGAGAGGGCATGCCGGAAGCTGAGGCTTCCCTTCCCTTGATGGACTCACCTGGAGGATTTTATGGAGCATGGATTACGAGCGGTCTGTTCGGATTACGTGCTGTCTGTTTATCTGGCTGAAGGGATGCTTCAGTGAAGAACAGAGCCTTATTCTCATGGGGATAATTTTCTAGGAAAGGAGACTCAGAGTCAAAAAAATAATAAGCCAGGCAATGGTGGCACATGCCTTTAATTCCAGCACTAAGGAGGCAGAGGTAGGTGGATCTCTGAATTCGAGGCCAGCTTGGTCTACAGAGTGAGTTCCAGCACAGCCAGGACTGTTACACAGAGAAACCCTAGATAGGTAGGTAGGTGGGTAGGTAGACAGATAGATAGATAGATAGATAGATAGATAGATAGATAGATAGATAGACAGACAGACAGACAGACAGACAGACAGACAGACAGACAGACAGACAGACAGATAGATAGATAGATAGATAGATAGATAGATAGATAGATAGACAGATAGAAAATTAATAAAGAATTTCATATACTTGCAAGTGCTATGAAGGGCACATGTATAAGGACGTACACACACACACACACACACACACACATTTACACAGCCTGACAGAGGTACAGCATCCTGTTGGCCCTTCATTCCCTGAGTGTCTGGCAGGTGGTGTCAGCTGCCTCCCCCCCCC
>CABHPH010117977.1:0-16336 GCA_902168325.1 Peromyscus nudipes
GTCCGTCTTACGTTCTATTGACGTTTGTTTTACTCTCTGTTGAATTCCAGTCATTTTTAAGCTTATTTTAGAGACTAGGCTTTGTTGAATATGTATGACTTTATCAGTGTTTCCTTCTGTGGCTCACGCTGTTGATGCCGAGTCTAGAACCCCTGGTCTAGAACCCCTGGTCTAGAACCCCTGGTCTGGCAGGGGACTGGAGACCATTCAGACGTTTCCCTGCTTTGCAGTTTTGTGTCTGTGGCCCACATGAGTTAACTTGGGTGTAAGGTGTAAGGTTTGTGTTTAGGCTGTGCAGTGGCCCCAGCGCCACGTCTTGGAAAGACTCCTTTGCCCACAGAGTCCCTTAGCACCTTTCTCTAATGTCAGTGGGGAATGCTTGTGTGGGTCACTGCTTTTTTATTTAAGATCATAATTACATCATTTCTCTCTTCTCTTTCCCCCCTCCAAAACTTCCCATGTTACCCCCCCATTCAAATTCATAACTCTTTTTTCTTTAATTGTATATGTGTGTGTGTTCCTGAATATATAAATACAACTGGCTAAGTCTGTATGATGTTATTGTATGTGTGTTTTCAGGGCTGACCATTTGGTATGAATAACCAGTTGGTGTGTCCTTCCCCGGAGAAGACTATTTCTCCTGCTCTCAGCGTTCCTCAGTTGCCTGTAAGTTCTTTGTGTAGGGTTGAAGCCTCATGGGCTTTCCCCTTCCACATTAGCCTGTCTCGTGGTGTTCAGGTCATATTTAGATAGCCGTGTTGGTGAGACTTTATGGGTGTAGCTTCTGACGTTTCTAAGAGACACAATCTCACAGCGCATTGCTCTATTGTTAAAAGCCAAAAGAAGCAGGTAAAATGAATCTTTGAAACTACCCAGGTATTCAGATTAGTATTAGTTCAGTATGGGGTCAATACAGATCACCCAAAGAAGATTCATATTCTGTCTTCTCACTGTGTTTTGTGTGTCCTGTGAACTCAGAATACAGTTCACTGTAGGCTTGCTGTACTCCTGGTATCAGGAGTGGCTCATGACCCTGTAATGTCCGTTGTTCAGTGCTCTGTATTGTCCGTGGCTCAGCTTGGGGCTCTTTGTGATCCGTGGCTTAGGGGCCTGCTTTGTCTATGGCTAAGGCCCTTCACCATCTGTGGCTCAGGGCCCTGAATCACCCGTGTCTCTGCTCAGGGGACCAGCTTCGCCTGGGGCTAGGGGCCCTGCATTACCAGTGGCTTTGGGCCCTCTGGTTCAGTCTGGTTCTATACTGTTGAGATCCTGCCTCACCTCCCCCTACCTGTCCTCTGCCAGACTTCTCTTCCTTTGTCCTTAATAGCCATATGGCTTCTAGGAAGAGGGCTGTCCTAGCTGTATTACCCCTGCTAGGGAATTCTTCAGCCTGGACTCCTCCCAGCTCTGAGCTGAGATTCCAGAAGCCACCTACAAATGTGTTACCCAAGGGGCTGGGTTCCAGAGGTGTGGGGTGGACTCCTTGCGTGGGTAGCCTTGTCCTGAACTCAGGCTGTTGTCAGCAAGGGTGACAGGTCTCAAATAGCTGAACTCTTTCAATGACAACTGCCAGGTCGGGAGGAAGGAAGTAAACGACTGTCCTGAATGACTGAGCTGAAGAGGCAGTGTCCCAAGAGATGGGTGCCCTCCCCCTGCCCCCAGGCACCTGAGCCAGGGCTGGGAACCTGCCCTTCTTGCCAACCACGACAGTCTCCTGGGGTTCCTGATGTAATCTAGCTGACTGGTTGCACGGGCTCCTTCTGCTCTCTGGGGCCTGCTGCTTTGCATGCAGGAGCTGCCCCTGGGAGCCAGCAGCTGTTGGTCTGTCTCTTGCATCAGCAGCTCTGATCACCAAGGCCAGCCCGAGGTCACAGGCACCCTTAGGCGATGACGTGGCACCTCATTGGGCATCAGGGAGTTCACACCATGCCTCCAGAGACCCAACCTGGCTGTCGTAATGTAACCCATGGATGATGAAACCCTCAGAAATCTGGGGGCTTTTGTCTTGAGGTGCAGGTATCCTTATCCACCCCCAGCTCTGTGTGCCTTCACTTTCCAGCTCAGCAAATGGCACCTTCCCATGGGCCTTCTATTTGACCCAGCTCCTGTCCCCAGGCACCTGTGTCATAGGCACACAGGACAGGAGGCTCCTGCTGACCACTCACTTTCCGTAGGATGTGCCCACTTGTTTCAGGGACCATGTAGGTAGTCACCCAGCCACACTCAGCCATACCTCACTCTTTGAACACAGTGTTCCTCAGGCTTTGATCTTCCTTAGCTGCCCAGGGTAAAACAGATGGCCCCTAATGGTGGGCCCTGGGGCTGAACCCTGGGCTGTGTCTCAGCTCTGCCTGTCCATTGCACAGTGGGGCTAGCACCAAACCCTCCTACGAGACAGCCCTTGGGAGAGGCTTTGGACCAGGGCCTGAGATGAGCATGCAGTCCTTGATGGAGCCCCATGGACTTGTGTCTGTTCCAGCACCTTCCCCACCCTTGAGTCCTAGGAGAAGGGAAATTGGGGCTCTCCTCAGGAGCTAAACACCTCGCCTCTGTTGCATCTTCTTCAGTGGTTTTTAGACACGGGTTTCCAACCCTTAAGAAAGCTGGTTTCTCCTGGGCAGCTCTCAAGTCAGAAACCCATGCTGAGGGAAGGCTGGGGTGTGGGACAGCAGACGGGGAACACTGTAGCAGAAGAGTGAGGCTGAGTGCTATCGATCACCGGAGGAAGCAGCTGTGTGAATCCAGGGTGGAGTGAGGCTGGGACGTACAGAAAGAAGTACGACTCTGAAGTGGGCATCATGGGTAGATGGTGAAGGCATCAGGATCTGCCTTCTTTAAAATTTAAACACAGCAAGGATTATTTTTGGTAGCTCAGTCTCCCTCTGAGCCTGGCAGCCATGCTGAGCCAGGTGTCAGGAGACAGTCCCCTGCCCAAGGGCCTTCAGGGGCTTGCAGTTCCAAAGGCCACTATTTTATTTGGGTCACAGACTTCTCACTTGGGAGATGGGGAAAGATGGCCCTCAGCATCCCTTGCAGGTGAGGCTCTGTGACCAGCATGGATCCCCATCCATTAGTCTCCCTGATGGTGGCCAAGAGCAGCAGTGATACTTGGCGACACCAGGGGAGGTCACAGCCTTCACCAGGCCCACCTGGGGTGAAATGAAGCAGGAGGAGCTGAGAGAAGCAGCTGGGCCGTGGCCATGGCTGAGGGTGGACATGGCAGCCCACAAAGGGCCCATATGGGCCCCAGCGCCTTTCAGAATGGTGGCCATCTCTTAGCACACAGTGGGGTTTGAATACTACAGGCTCAGCCTTCTCCCTTTGCCGGCAGCCACTGTCCCCAGAAATTCTATTGTGTGGAGTTGGCAGGTCCGGCTGGAGGAATCTCTGGGTGCCCAGCAGATGGCAGGCTTCTCCCAGATCAGCAGGGGCTGGCCACCTGACAACACATCCACCCACTCCTTTTCCTCCTGTGTCTTCCTTCTTGTAGTTGGTTTTAAGGAATCCTAAATGACGCAGGCAGCAAATGAGATCCTGCTGAAAGCAGTTGCCAGGGTAACTGGCTTAGTTTTGGTCAGTGGGGACCCACTCAGATCCAGGCCAGCCCCCTTGCTGTGACCTGCCTGAGACCATAGCCTGCCTCCACCTTCCCTATCACTTCTGCCTCCTCTTTGGGTGGTGGCAAATGGTCCCGGCAACCCCTACTTGGAGCCAGCCACAGCCCCTTTAGAGACCAGACAGGTCCCAAACTGGCTTGGCCACTGGCCCCAAAGCAAAGGCAAGTGGCTGATGTCTCACCTGGGATGGGTGGCCAGCTGGATACAGCCCGCTTCCTATCCTATCTAACTACCTCTGTGGACACGTGAGCCCCGAGGACAGGCCCATTGAACTTAAAGGTGCCTTGTCTGGAGCTGACTCTAGCCTTCTGCTTTCTGCCCCCCTGTTTTTTTGTGATGATAGCGTCTCATGTCCCAGGTTGACCTCAGATGTGATTTGTAGCTGAGGTTGACTTTGACCTCTTGGTCCTCCTGCATTCCAAATGCTGAGATTTCAGGTATGTGTCATTGTGCCTGGCTTTGTGTGTATGTGCACATATGTGCACACACGTGTTTATGGGCCCGAAGTTGACTCTGGGTGTCTGCCTCATATCCTGAGACAGTTTTCTTGATTGAACCCAGAGCCAGCCTAAGCTAGCCAGCTTGCTCCAGGGATCCTGTCCTCCCCGCTGCATGCTGGCGTTAGAACCGGCACTGGTGTGGGGCCCAAGGATTTGTACTCTGGTCCTTGTGGCAGCGTGGCAGCACGTCTGACGTGCTGAGCTGTCTCCTCAGCCCCCAGAGAGCTTTTTACTGTTGTTATCATGCGGCTGATTCCTGGTCCATAGAGTGTGTTAGAAACAGGGGAGGGGCTGCAGAGGTGGCCCAGCAGTTAAGAGCACTTGTTGCTCTTGCAGAAGACCTGGGTTCGGTCCCAGGACCCACGAGGTGACTTGATGCCGCCTTCTGACCTCTGTGGGTGCCAGGACACACTTGGTACACACACATCCATGCAGCCAAAGCACATGAAAATAAAATAGGTTTAGCTTTAAAAAGTAAAAAGTGCTAGCATGTTCTAGCGTGGATTCAATCCCCAACACCACAAAATAACAACAATAACCCAAGAAAACCCAAAACAACACCGAGAAAAGGACATGAACCAGTGTGGAGGTCCACGCCTGTAATCCCAGCACTCAGGAGGCAGCCTCGGGGTGAGGGACAATCACTAGTTAACGGCCAGCCTCGGTTCATAATGACTTCCAGGCCCCTGTTTCAAACAAATAAAAAAGAAAATAAGGAAAGAGAGAGGGGAAGGAGGGAGGGAAAGAATAAAGGAGGTGAAAATGATATTTAAAAGGACCAAGAGCCGTGGCTCAACTGGCCTTGGACATCCATGTTCACAGCAACATGAGTCACAAGAGGCAGAGGTTGGAAGGAGATCATGTGACCACACAGAGGAATAGGTGGATTCATGACCTGGAATATTAGTGCTGGGGGTGGGGCTCAGTGGTAGAGCTTGTTTGACATGCCTGACAAGGCCTTGGGTTCCATGTACACACGCACTCGCATGCACATGTGCACACACATGTGTGTACACACACACACACACACACACACACACACACACACTCACTCATTATCCAGCCTTCTAGAAGAAGAAGATTCTGACGTCACCTTGAGGATGCTGTGCGGTACCAGTCATCTCTCTCCTGCGAGATCCCGTCAGAGTCAGGACAGACATAATATTGGTGGCGTGGTACGGAGAGCAGGGAATTGTTTAACCAGGGTGCAGTGGGGGTTGAGAAGGTGGTGGTGGCAGTTGAACAGCAGCGTGGGTGTGAATTTGTGTCACAGCAGGAGGGCGAAGTCAAACTCACTGGGTAATAGGCGTAATAGCCCCACATCCGTCCCGTACCTTCCCCCCAGTCCCCCGAGAACTGCCTTGCCCCTTAAGCCCACCAAGGTCGTTCTGGACCAACAATTGCTCTTGAACTTTAGGCATTGGGAAATCACACTGAAGGCCCCTGGCCTCCAGCCAAGGGCAGATCTAGCTAGTATTTGGCGATATCCTCAGAGGGAAAAGCTGATAGGGTGGGCACCCAGCTTGACCCACCACTACCCGCTGTGCACACCCGAGGGGGGGCGTGGAGACACGCGTGTAACGTGTTCTCTCTGGGTCTGGTCCTTCCCTGGGCCCCACTGAGAAGCTTTCAGAACCTGAGAGGTTAGGGATGATGCTTTCTCTGCTTTTGTGAACTTAGAAAAATAGCCTCTCCCATCACCTTCTGAGAACTTGGAAACAGGATCCAGGTTTCTGGGTGTGGATGCTGGGCAGAAGGCCTGCACTGGGGGAGACAGCTCATGGGCCTGAGGCCCCAGTTCTCCAAAGCCTGACCTCTGGGCCTCAGGCACCCCACAGAGCTGGATCCCTAAGCTATTGCTTTGGGGATTCTGAGTGGAATGATGGGGAGGGCCTGTGTAGGCGCGTGATTTTGAGACCACATGAGTTCCCCTCTCCACCCTTTGTACCTAGTAATCTTTTTCCATACTCTCTGATGAGGCTAGGGAGGGTAGATCTCAGCCCCTGTAAAGCTCCAGGGTTCATTTATGTGTTGAAATGAAAGCTCCTGTGTCTTGGTTCCTGAGTCAGCAGCCATGCCAGCAGGCTCTGTGGGCATGTGAGCCATGGCTGCTAGAGAAGCCCTCAGATGAGTCTGCAAGACTGTGGTGGTAACCAGCAAGGTTAGAGGCAGTGATTGAAGCCACAGAATACCTGGGCTGGTATCCAACCGTCTCCACCTTCTCAAAGCGATCCAGACACATTTGACCTGTGTGTCCAAAGCCTGAGTGACAGTTTATTCATAGTGTGATCCTTGCATTTGGTGGGCACAGGCCCCAGATCACTTCATACCTCCCTGTAAGGCCCTTGAGGCTGCTGGGACAGCTCACAGTCTCTGTCAGTCCAGTTGGGTCCTCAGGGTCATTATTCCTGGGAGCCTGAGACCTTGGCTGGCTCAGCATGTTGTCACAGCTGTGACAAGGGCCGTCCTGTAGATGGTGCTCAAAGAGACTTGCAGGTCGGCAAATGACGGAAGCAGCCCACCCACAGGGTAAGCACAGTCGGCCCTCTGTGTCCTCATAGGTTCTGTGTCCTCCGATACAACCAACCACAGATCAAAAATACCCAGGGGAAGAAGAATGTGCCCATACTGAACACATGTGGACATTTTTCTTGTCACTAACGCCTAAGTGTGATGACTGTTTACACAGCATTTACATTGCATGGGGTGGTATTGGTAATCTATGGGTGACTTAAAGCACACAGGAGGGTGTGTGTGCATTCTATGCATCATTGTGACATTTTGTTTGAGAGACTTGAGCATCTGGGAATTTGGGATCCATGGGGGGTCGTGGAACCAATAACCACAGACACAGAAGAGTGACTGTTCATAGAGCCCGTGTTCTTAGCAGCACGGATCACAATGGCTAAAGGCGAAGGTGCTCTGGGCCACTTGGAGCATTGGGAAGAGGGAAAGACTAGTTTCCCCTGAAGCAGGTCAGAACGTCGGAGCCCAGTGTGGTGTTCACTTGGAGCTTATCGCTTATTTTCTTGATGGTGATGGCGGAACAGGCTAACTCTGAAACCCCGCCCAGCTTCTCCACTGTCTCTCTGAGTGACTAGAGTGGGCTGTGGTGAGGCTGTCACCTATCAGGCAGAGCCTTGGGTCCCACTTGACTCCAGGTGTTGAGTAATCCTGGGATCTCTGGAATGAAAGGTGCTGGGGCTTTCGTGGAGTTCGCCTGGTCACCCAAACTCTTTTCTCTTCTCTTGGTTTAATGGTTTCTCCTTGGCCACAGGCTGAAGGTGTTGGATCTTGAGGGAGTGGGCTCTCCCTGTGTTTCACATACACATGTGTGCACCCACACAGAGACGTACACACTGTTAGAGAGAGAGAGAACAAGAGAGGGAGACTTTCATCCACCGTTTTTTGTGACCTAACGACCCGATAACATCTGTAGCTTCCTGCTGCCATGCCCCTTGGAGACATGACCCCAAAGAACAATCCCTGGGGTTAGGCCCTGACTCACAGCTCTCTAGAACAGGCAGAGAATATTTTCAGTGGGGCCAGATCAGCTATATGTGTGGCTGGAGCCCAGGAGCCCGGCCATCCACATGGGTGTGACTCACAGGGCTGAACTGTTTGTGCAATGTGTTATTTGTGTTTTGTGACTTTGGGGAGTACATGAAAGACTCGACAGATGCCTGCTTGCTGAGGGTCACAGGCTGGGGCTGGGGCTGGGGCTGGATAGCTACCTCCTGAGGAGGCTCTGGGACAGGGCTCAAAATAAATAAAGATATTCCCGGAGGATGCATGGCCTCCTCCCCTGCTGTTTCTGAACACGCGCGAGCGCGCACACACACACACACACGTGCACACACACATACCACACACACACACACACACACACACACACACACACACACACACATAGTTTCAGGGAAAACTTACAGTATTTTGGTGGAGGAACTGGGAAGGTAACTCAGTAAAGTGCTTGCCATTCAAGTGTGAGGACCTGAGTTTGGAGGCCCAGCGCCCACATAAAAGCAGGGAGTGGTGATGCTTCTCTGTAATCATAGCACTGGGGATATGGAGATAGGTGGGCCAACCAGTCTAGCTGAATTGGCAGTTCCAGATTCAGTGAGAGACCCTGTCTTTAAAAAAAAACAAAACAAAACAAAACAGCTCAGTGATTAAGAGCATTTACTGTTTTTGCAGAGGACCTGAATCCCGTGTTTGAGTGGCTCGCAACTGTCTGTAACTCCTGCCTCAGGGGATGTGGCACCCTCTGCTGGCCTCCAAGAGTATCTGCAGCCATGAGCATATACCCTGCACAGATACATCCATATACTTAAAAATAAAATAAAATCTTTAAATAAAAACAATTAAGAATAAGGTGGAGAGCAAGGGAGAAACACACCTCATGTTGACCTCTGACTTCCACACACACACAGGAACACATATACATGTGCATACCACACACACAGTGTTGTGTTTGACTGAGAAGAAAGTACTCAGTTCCTGGTCATCCTTCTCTACTGTTTTCCTGGTTTGTTTTTCTAAACCTTGCCTAGAGTTGCTGGGCAATCCAGTTCTTCCAGATTTGAGATTCTCCCCTCCTGGTTTCTCACAGGCAGTAAGTCTTACAGCCATAAGGCTACCAAGCCACTGAGCCACACCATGCTCGTCCCCACCCTGTGCTCCTCCCCACAGGGCACACAAAATTGTTGTTTAAAGGTGTGGGAACAGTGAAGGTTCTGCATTAGCCTTCAAGTCTGCAACTGTGTGCCCAGGAGTCTGAGCCCTGCAGAACCTCAACCTGGTACTGGCTTGGGTCCCTCTCCCCTGAGTTCTGGCTCTGGGAAGCTCTCAGAGCCAGACTGTGTCATAGAGCTGAAAGGGCAGGCCCCACCCCACAGCCTTCATCCTCAAGAAGAGTTGGGTCCCATTCCAGGAGAAGTCCTGCTCACATCTCCTTTGTTTTAAAAAGAGTGGCGCTTGGGCTGGGGATGTGGCTGAGTTGGTAGCTTACCTAGCATTCACGAAGTCCTGGGTTCCAGCCCCTGCACTACAGAAAACCTGATGTGGTGTTGCACACCTGTAACTCTGGTGCTCAGGGGGTAGAGACAGGAAGATCGGGAGTTCAAGATCATCCTTGGCTACATAGTGGCTTTGAAGCTAGCCTGGGCTACATAAGACCTTGTCTCAAACAACCAAAATGAAAAAGAAAAAAAAAATCATCCTTAAGGTCCTTGTTCCCTGCTTCCTATCTCCGTGTCCTGGAACGAATCTTCCATTAGTTGGGGTTGGGATTGTGTCCAGGAAGCTGGCCCTGGCCCTGGCCAGCCGTCAGCCTTCGGGAGGCATCTGTTCTGGGCAAGTCTCACTTCCCATTAACTCTTGATCTTTTTGGGGGGGGACCCAAGTTTGAAACCTCGTTGTTAAAACACAATACATCCCAGTCACCTCTGGAGCCAGCCACCTTGGGGAGGGAGGCCAGTCAGTCAAATGAGAGCTAAGACCTCCAAGTCCAGACCCTCCCACAGGTGTGACAGGCCATGACGCCCCCATTGCTGCCCCCCACCCCCAGCACCAGGGAGCCCTGCACTGGACAGGGAGCCCTGCACTGGATTCAGGCAGCTGTACCTTTCAAGGAGGCCAGGCTTGCTGAACCGTCTCTGGGAACTGAGAACCCACCAGCATACTGCTTTCTGAGGTGGAAGACATGCTCCCACCATGGTGGCTCTGCTTTTTCTAAGAGGCCAGGAACTGTGGTGGACACACCCTTGCCATTCATTTTTCAAAGGCGAGGCTAGCTGCAGCGTTGGCAAGGGTAGGTTTGTCTGTGTCTTTTGTTCTCACTAAAGAAGGATCCTGGGGCAGGAAGGCAAGGTTACACTGTTTCTCTGCAGAGGACATCCAGGGGCGGTGTAACCCGCATGGTGGCGCTGGTGATGAGGGCTGAGGACTTTGCTCTGACGCTCTGGCGGCGTTCTCTGCTTGGGTTGGGCTTCTGTCTCAGCAATGATCATAGACTGTCTGGCCTTGATGGAGCAAGTATTGACTTGCTATGAAGACCATTATGTCTGACTGTCCTAGAAATAAAATCTGGGAACTGTGAACCAAGCCCAGGGTGGTTCTCGGCCCAGAGCAGGGGGGATGTGGAGCAGACAACGCCTACCTTTGCCACATCCTGCCTCCCATGCATGGGGACTGCGCCCTAATTGGCACGGCAGTGATGTATGCAAGGGCTAATCAAAGCCTTTTATTTTCTGATTATCTCTCCCTATGACGGATGGCGGGCTCAGGCACGGTCAAAATAGAAATGGATTCAGCTGAATGTTTCAGAGAGGAATGCTATCCTGCTGCCTGGCAAAGAGTTTCGCTGGGGAAAATTATTTTTCATAACCTTTTTGCTTTCTTATTTAAATTAAGCTTTGACAAGCAAGTTTGGCAGTAGTGGAGGGCACCTAATTTGGTCCCCCTCGACCTCCATAGCCTTGATTGGCAGTTTGTTGTCAGGCTGGAAGTTGCACCGGGAAGGTGGGAGCAGGCAGAACAAATGCCCCTGGACAGCTTAGGGTCCCCCAGGACGCAGGCAGAGCCGGGGAGAGCATGCAATTAGAGAGGTCTTCACAGGAAAGTTAATTAGCTACTAAATAGCATTTAGCACAGTTTACAACGGGAAACGCGTGTTTGAGAGGGAAACGGAGGTCAATGAAAGATGGCTTCCACAAGGGCATTGGTCTGCTGGCTTCTTAGCCAGAGCACGATCCCAGGGCGTGAGGTGGGTGTTCCCTAGCAGGGAGAAGGGGAGGTGCTCACCTGGCACAAGAGACAGACTGACCTGTACCACTAGGAGCTGTCCCCATCACTTCCTGGAACCAAGGTGGAGACATCAAATATGTCTTCACTTCCTCTGTCTAGTGGGTGGGATAGCATCCCTCCCAAATGCATAGCCAGCCAGAGCCTCTGAGTGTGACCAACTTTTGAAACTGGACCCTTGCTGACATGGTCAAAGAAAGAGGAAGATGAGATCATCCTGGACGGAAGTGGGCCTGAGCTCAGAGCTTGTCCTCACAGGATACAAACAAACATGTAGACATAGAGAGACTTGAGCCCTGCTCCTGTGAGTTAAGGAGCACGCTGAGCATTGCCTGTGAGCATCAGGAAGCCGAGATGGCAGGAAGGGCCTTCCTAGATCAGCAGAGGCACCTTTATATCTCTGTCAGCTCCCTGGCTGTGGTCCTTTGTTCAGGTGGCCCAGGGAAAAAACACCATGTCACTGCCACAGAAATTTGTTCAGCATCTGAAGACAGAAAATTCTGAAGGTCTAGAGGCAGCCAGGATGGGTGGCTGGTGCGGAGTATTGGGCTATTGAGCCTGGTTTTATTTTCTGTTAAGAATAAGGTTGTAGGGCTGGTGGCGTCGCTCAGTTAGTAGAGTGCTTGCCTACCATGCATGAAACCCTAGGTTCCACTCCAACACCAGGAAAAGCAAACCGGGTATGGTGATGCAGATGGGCGATCCCAGTCAGTACACAGGAGGACCAGAAGTTCAGGGCCAGCCTCTACAAGATGTGACTTTGGCTTATTGTTTTAGCTTCCTGTTGATGTTATGGGTTGACGGCTTTGGTGTATGTGTACGGCTTTGGTGTATGTGTGTGTGTGTGTGTGTGTGTGTGTGTGTGTGTGTGGTGTGTGTGTGTGTGTGTGTGTGGTGTGTGTGTATATGTATATGGAAATGTGTGTGATATGTGTATAGGTGTGTATATGTGTGGCGCATAGTGTATGAGTATACAGGTATATGCACACACATGTCTATGTGAGACCAGAGGTCCAGATCTGGAATCTTCCTCTGTTGCCCTCTGTCTTTGTATGCCCCTCACACAATAAGAAAGGGTCTCTTGCTGAACCTAAAGCTCAGCAGTTTGGGTGGGCTGGCTGGCCAGTGTGCTTCAGGGATGCCCCTGTCTCCGTGCCTGACAAGGCTGGGGATGCAGACATGTGCTGCCATGTCTGGCCTTCTACCTGGATTCTAAGGCTCCCGACTCCAGTTCTCCTGCTTTCCCAGCAGGCATTTTACTGACTCAGCCCGTCTCCCCGTGCCTCCATCTTAATTATTAAGTAAGGCAGGGTCTCCCACTGAAGCCGGAGCTCACTGATTCAGCTCGGCTGACTAATAAGCTCCAGGGACCCTCCTGTGTCTTCGTGCTACACCACCTGTCATTTTGCATGGATGCTGGCATCAGGATACAGGTCGTCGTGCTCATGTGGGCAAGCGCCTTGCTAACTGAGCCGTCTCCCTAGCCCCAGTCGTGTGGGGTGTGTGTGTGTGTGTGTGTGTGTGTGTATTTCCACTGTGACAATTCTCACACAGGCATGTGGTGCAGGAGGACTTGAGCAGTCCCTCTGAGGGGCTGTTCCTGGAACCGTGACACCTGGATCCCACAACATCAGAACCCATGAGCATGTCCATTGTTTTTCATGGTGATCATACCACTCCCCTGGGACCATGGGCCTCTGTCCTGTGGTGTTCCAGCCATGCTCTGTCAGGAATTCTCCCCATGCCATTTGTCTTCTCTCTGGCTGTCATTTTTCATGTCTATGTAGCATCTCACTGTGGCGTTCAGCTTGACCACACCCTTTCTGCGGGTACCCAGTTGCTTCCTGCTCTTTGCTTGTCTTTGATGGCCACGTTTGTGTTGAAGCTTGCCCACAGGTAAGATTCTTCCTCCCGTGGTTTCCAGAGACACAGGCCAGGGCAGGGCACTTCCAGCCTTGTCTGAGATGGTTGCCAGGTAACTGAGCAGTCTGAGTCCTGGCTGTGGAGAAGTGCAGATGTGCGTGAAGATATGCCATAGCCTGTGAGTGCATCTGAGGCTTTAATAGATAACTCCTCACAAAGGCACACACAAGCTCCTGTGTGCACACGGCTCTGTGTATTTATACAGCCATGACCGCACGCCCAGGGTAACTGTGTATAGGAAGCAGCATCTGGTGTGTGTGTGTGTGGGAGTTGTCTGTTGTGAAGGTTTTAAACCAGCATCTGAGGGCAGCAGCCTGGATATGCCGCCTGCAGCAATCCCGTGGTGACACCTGTGCTCCACTGCTGCTGGAGATGATAGAAGGGTGGGGCCGAGTCAGGCCAAAGCCCAGTGACAGAAAGGCAGGAGTCCATGAGCTTCAGGCCACATACTCTCAAGCGTCTGTCTCGGTGACTGTGAGCACATGGACCCCGTGACAGCCGAGATGCAGCGAGCCTTGGAGGAGTGGCTGCTCATGCCTTCCAGGGCTAGGAACCGCTCGTCTTGTGGTAGACCCCCAGTATGACTTCTGCTCATCTGTGCTTAGATAGTGGGTAAAAAGTTATTTGTGCTTCTTTTTTGTTTTATCTGTTTCTGAAACAGAATTTTGTGATATATCGCAGTCAGTTGGACTCACAGCTTCCCTGCCCCAGTCCCTCCATTGCTGAAATGACAGGTGGTACCTGGCTTCCTTTGCATTTCTTTACAACTGACAGTTCTAAATATGTTCCTACTTGTTTCTCGATCGCTGTCTCCTTTTGGGGCATGTGTGTCCAAGAAAGACAGGTGCACACCTTGTCCCCGGCTCCCAGAGCCCCCTGGCATAGAATTGCTTCTCGGGACACATTGCAGGGACACTCTGAGCTGGAACGACCAGACTGCCCAGGAACCAGCCTGCTGGGAACTACCCTGGCTGTCACACAGCTGTCTTTCTCTAAGAATGTTCTCTTAGTCATGACCCTGTCTTGGTTGCTCCTAAATGCTCTGAGCCAAGTCAAGCAGTGTCTCAGTGCCTGGTGATGGTGTCTATCCTGAAACCAACCCAGGGAATGCTGGGTAAGGAGATGGGGATACAGGAGGAGGAAGAAAGGCTCCTGATTGGGGTCATTCTTATCTGCTTCGTGCATAGGTGGTCTGTGGAAGATTTAACCTGCCCAGTTGTATGAGTGGAATTGAAAGGAGCGTGAGCCAGGCACAATGGCACTCGTAATCTCAGCTACTCAGGAGGTAGAGCAGGAGGATTGCAAGTCTGAATCCTGAGTAGCCTAGAAAACTTACTGAGACTCCAGCGTCTCAAAATAAAAATAAAAAGAACTTTTAAAAGGCAGCGGAGGGCCGGGCGCTGGTGGCGCACGCCTTTAATCCCAGCACTCGGGAGGCAGAGGCAGGTGGATCTCTGTGAGTTCGAGGCCAACCTGGGCTACCAAGTGAGCTCCAGGAAAGGCGCAAAGCTACACAGAGAAACCCTGTCTCGAAAAACCAAAAAAAAAAAAAAAGGCAGCGGAGGTAGGGGGACTGGGAGGGTAGCTCAGCAGTAGAGCACTTGGCTAGTGTGGGGGTTTGAATGAGAATGGCCCACATAGGTTCATATGTTTGAATGCTTGGTGTCCCCAGTTGGTGGAACTGTTTGAGAAGGATTAGGAGGTGCGGCCTTGTTGGTGGAGGAGTGTCCCTGGGGTGGGTTATGAGGTGTCAAGACTGGCACCATTCCCAGTGTGTTCTCTGCTTCCTGCTTGTGGATCAGATTCTGAACTTTCAGCTGTCCTTGCTGCGTGATTCTCTCGGCCGTCACAGACTCTGACCCTCTCAAACAGTAAGCCCAGTTACATGCTTTCTTCTATGAGCGGCTTTGATCATGGTGTTTAGCACAGCAGTAGACTCTCTAAGACAGCTGAGGAGCCCTGGGGAGCCCTGGCTCCACCCCCAGCACTGTGTAGGAAATGGGCGGGTGGAGGGAGGGAAGAAAGAAGGGCCGTAAATGGACAGCTGGTGACTCATCCAGAAAACAGAGGACTCTAGGGGCTGCTGGCACTTTCAGGGATGGACGTGGCAGACCACAGCCCCCTAGGCCACCTTGGGTCCTGTCATACCTGTCTTGGCACCTGAAGGTCCAGATCATCCGTAGGTATACTCAAGGTCAACTCCCAGGGTCCCAGTTGGGTCCCAGTTGGAGAGGGGCAAGTGTGTCACTGGGAAGCCAAGATGTGTTGAGATGAGCCAGTGAGGCCTGGTTGTCTCAGCCTTGAAAGCCCCTGGAGGTGGTTCCTGTGAACCTAGGCTAGCTAAGGAGTGTCCAAAGCCCTGATGCCTAGAATCCAGAAGCTTCTGGCTTCTAGTCCCTCTTCTTCCCTCCAAGAGAGAGTCCCAGCTAGTTCCTTCCCTCACATGGACACCAACAGATCACTCTGGTAATCTTCAAGTCCTTTGGCACCTACAGGATCCAGGACCACATGCTCTTTATTTGAACAGACCTAGGTCTCCTGGCCCTCAGCCACGCATCCTACACTCTGTCTGCACTGTTTACCCCAGACTCTTGGTGTTGTTGCCTGGGAAGGAGGGCTCTGCCCACTAGGTGGAATTTACTCACCCTGCAGGATGGTCAGTAAGTCCCCAGTTTGACTGAAACAGAGAAAGAGTGGGAATTTGGGCTGAGCACCTGAAAAAGAGTTCATGAAATTTAATCAGTGCCTAAGGGGAGCACCTAAATTTAGTCAAATTATTATTAGTATTCATACCATTTTTAAATTGCCTAGGGGAACGTCACAAAAAGTTGGGAAACTACCAGCCTGGGTGGTGATTAGTCGTTTCTGCGAAGCAATGGAACCCACTCGGAGGCCATAGAGGTTCCCAGGAGCCTGGAGGCCAGAGTCACTGACATGGGGAGTTCAACTCTGTGGCCTGGTCTGGGGAGATGCAGGAGCCCCCTGCAGGGCTGGTATGCAGAACATAGTGGGCCACTCACAACCTTGGCCCATGTCAGCCTGGTGGCTGTGTGGCTGTTCTCTGGGCTTCACTGTGTACCAGCCAGGGTGAGCCCCTCACTGGGTGTGAAGAGGCACTGGGGTCCTCTCCTGGTCTGAGTGAGATGGTGTGATTTGGGGCTAACAGATCATCCAGGGCCTGCTATTCCTGATGCTGTAGCAGAACACCGCTGTGGGCCCAGAGCCTCTAGGTAATTTCTGAGTTTTTGGTCCTGCAGGGACCGCAGGACACCATGCATTGGTCTGTTTGTGACATCAGCATCCGTCCTCTCTCCTGCCCTCTCCTCCCACCCTGTCCTGGCGTGTGACAGTGACAGCCAGGTCTTGACAGGTGTGTGGCTTCATTTCAAAAGACTTCATGATAGTGACCGTGAGGATGCCACAGGCTCGGAGCATGAGGTCTCCCTCATCCTCTTGTGTTCTTGGCTTTCTCTGACTGGTCAGCACCAGGTA
>CABHPH010117977.1:21336-33788 GCA_902168325.1 Peromyscus nudipes
TGTCACACAAAATGTCCTCAGTGTTGTTGTGAACACCTGGCTGTGCACACAGTGCCCACAAGAGCATATCGGTTCAGAAATAAATGCTTGTCCATGATAACTTCTGTAAAATTGGAGCTGTTCAGCTTGACTTTTCACTCTTTTGAAAACAATTTTATTTCATGTTGGGGTGGGGAGAGGGAGTGTGCATGCCCCAGGTACACATACAGAGGTCAGAGGACAAATTTAGTCGGTTCTTCTCTTCTACAGTGTGAGTTCTGGGGATCGAACTTGGGTCTTCAGGCTTGGTGGTAATCACCTTTACTTGCCATCTCAACAGCCTGATTTTTTGAGCTCAGAATGATGGTGCCATATAGTCAGTAACTTAGCATATTCCAGAGATGAGATGGGAACTCAACCACCCAGCAAAGGAGCTGTGGGGACAGTCTCCAGACCAAGCGGGCTATTAATTATTTTGCTTTATTTATTAGACGCACTGGCGTCTCTTAGCCTCCAAGCATATTTGCAAATGCCTTAAGGGAAAAGAAAAAGCAAATGATTCCTGCCATGCTGGTCTCCAGCCGGTAATGAATGATGCCAGTTAATAGCCACGACAGCATCTCGTGTGGATGGTGGGGCCTGCAGTGACACATGTGTGGCCCACAAACCAAAAGCACACTGGATATGTTGAATGAAATGTTTCTTCGTTTTCCTGGGAAATGGGTGAGGTCACGAGACTGGACTAAGGAAAGATTTAAATAAAAATGGTACCCGAGAGGATGGCAGTTTTTTTTCTCTCCTCCATTGCAGATGAAGGCACAGCCCTCCCCACCGTCCACTCATCTACCCAACAGCTGGGCTGGCAAGAGGAAGGCAGGCCGGCCCGGTTATCTTTTCCTAAACGGTGTGGGCAATAAACCTGAGTGATGTGCCTGTCTCTCCCTGTCTGTGATTTACACCTTTCATAATTAGCCCCTCGCGCGCCCACGTGGTGTCACGGTAATCGCTGGTGCTGGGATGCTGTTCTGCCGGCTGCCGCAGCTTCACTCCCAGAGTACGACATCCTGTAAAGAGCTGTGATTTATTCCCACTCATCCTCTCTTCCTGCAGCCATCCTGCCTGGGATAGCCGGGTGGCTCTCCAGGCTGGACCATGGAAGGGTCTAAGGGCTGAAGTGGCAGAATCAGGCCGGCTTCTCGCAGATTGCTCCCGTCTCCACTTGTCAGAAATGACATCGCAAGCCAAGCGGCACAGGGATCCCTTGGGACTTCCTAGCACTGAGGCCCTGGAAAGCATGCAAACCCCACCATGGCAGCAGAGGTTTATTGCTCTGACCTGCTGTCCTGGGAGCTGCACTGATTGTCCTCCTGGGTATGGCTGGCTGAGCACTCAGCAACCACCATAGCGAGGGACTGGTCAGCAGAAAGCTGCAGGGCCTAGCCTAGTGGGTGGATTGATCCACTGCTCCTGTGTGTGTGTGTGTGTGTGTGTGTGTGTGTGTGTGTGTGTGTGTGTATGTGTGTGTGTGTGTGCGCATGTGTGATGTTAATTACAGCTGACAGTCTTCAGTTTTGCTTGGAATGGTTAGCTCGGCTTTGTGTGCATTTTTGAAACTGTTAGAGCCTAGAGTCTAACCGGAACCATAGAACTGCCAAAACTCAACACCCCTTCCCTGTGTCACCAAGAGACCAACCCTTCTTCTCTCCATGCCCCCTTATGCCAGGCTTTTGGAGCTAAATTTATATAATGTTGAAGATGCCATCCTGGCCTGGGGGAGCAGGACCCCTCAGTAAATGGCAGAGACACCAGGAAGGGTGTCAAAGTCAGAGTGAGAAGAGGACCCCCAGGGTGGAGGGCTCACTGACAGCTCTGCCCATCCCAGCAACTCCACCATCTCAGCCTCTTCTGGTTGAGGCCTGCACATGGAACACACTGGGGACTGTCTCCCAAGGCCTTGGGGCTTGGTGCCTTCACCTGGTAAAGGAGGGGTCACAGAGGGGTCACAGAGGGTCAAAGTGCAGGTAGGAATTCAGAGAAGCTTGCAGTGTGGGACCCAATGTGGCCAGGCTCTGCATGTTGGGGAAGAAGTGAGATGAGCTAGGTCGAGCCAGAATATTCCAGCAGGTGGAGCATTGAGAGTGAGTTTATCAGCCGGGCGGTGGTGGCGCACGCCTTTATTCCCAGCACTCGGGAAGCAGAGGCAAGTGGATCTCTGTGAGTTCCAGGACAGCCAAGGGTACACAGAGAAACCCTGTCTGTCTCAAAAACAAACAAAAAAAAGTGAATTTATCGGCAACAGAAGCACCTAGGCTGCTGGGCATGTGGGAACACCCTTTTAATCCCTGTAGTCAGAAGGCAGAGGCAGGAGGATCACAAGTTCAAGGCTAGCCTGAGCTATATTAAACCCTGGCTCAAAAAGGGGGGTGGGCTAGAGAGATGCCTCAGAGGTTAAGTGCACTTGAGAGGACCCTGGTTCCATTCTTAGCCCACAGCAGCTCACAACTGTCCACAGTTCCAGTCCCAGGGGACCTGACTCTCTATTCTGGCCTCCAGGGGCACCAGGAGCACATGTGGTGTATGTACATATGAGGAGGCTAACCACACAGACATGTGAAAAAATTAAAATCATCATTTTTAAAAACCACTCTTGGATTAAATATCGGGTGTTTCTTTCTGCTGAGGACCCTCTTTCTTCTGCCTCTCTCCCTCGGGCAGCCAGGCCATCAGCTGATGGGTGGAAAGACCCTGTCAGAGGAAGGAATTAAGTTAAACTTCGGCCATCTCCCTGCCTCACCAGCTTGCCCTGGGAGGGGCGATCTGTGGTCCAGCGGGGTGGGGGGGTGGGGGGGGGGCTGTTCCATCTTTGCTGCTCTAGCCTCAGTTTCCTAAGCTGGTATTTGCACGGGACTCACCTTCATTGGGAAGATCGTGAGCACATGATGTTGCTTGCCCTAGATAGGTTTTCTGTGATAAATACCATAGCCAAGAGTGACTTGGAGAGGAAAGGGTTTATTTGGCTTACACTTCCACATTACTACCCATTACAGAGGGAACTCAAGGCAGGAACTAAAACAGAAGCCATGGAGGAACACCACTTACTGGCTTGTTTCCTGTAGCGTGCTCAGCCTGCTTTATTATGTAACCCAGGACCACCTGCCTAGGGTTTGCACCACCCACAGTGAGCTGGACCCTCCCACATCAATCATTAATCAAGAAAATGCCTCACACAGGGTTGCACACAGGCCAATCTGATGAGGGAATTTTCTCAGTTGAGATTCCCTTTTCCCAAATAACTAGATGGTATCAGGTTGACCTAGAACTAGCTAGGACATTGCTGCTCATCTCCCAGGAACTACACTGCCCACATTCCTCGCCGCTGTGAGCCCACCTCGACTGCCTCCTTTGTCTAACAAGCTCTTCTTCCCACATTTTCATTGGCTTCCTGCCCAGAGCCAGCCCCAAAGGACACAGAAGCTCCTCCACCATCACAAAGGCAGTTTAATGTGGGAGCCAGGGCCTCAGTTTCCCTGTCTGACAGCGAGTGTCCTAATGCGGCGGCGGCGGCGGCGGTGGCGGCGGTGGGAGGGACGGAATAAGCCTGGGAAGGCTCTCTTCTGTGAGCGCTGGTCATTCTCCATTATGGCTGTCACTCCAGGGTACAGATAGTAAGGTCCACGTTGGTGACTGGCCATGGTGGGCTAGCCAGTCATGTGAGGTTGGTGCACGCTGGTCCTCCATGCTTTTGGCTGGCCATCACCTTGGGGAAAGTTGTAGAAAGGCCTTTCTGGGAGGCAGGTAACTGCTGCCACCCTGAATCCCAGAAGTTCCTCCAGGTCTTCACTCAGCCCCTAACAGTTCCATGGTAAGCCTTGGGTCACCGGAGAGAGTAGACTCAGTGGGGACTGTGCCTGTGCCCAGTGCTGCAGCGAAAGCTTCTGGGTTGCTTGGGACAGGTTTAGGGACATTGGGGACCTTATGCCAAGAACATATCAGGCTAAAAAGAAACCTTTGTCTTCTCTACTTCCGGGTGAACTCGCCACCCCCTCCGGTCTCCTCTCCTCCCCATCATTGCCATTCATTGATCCTTTGAAACCAGAGACTGGAACTTGAGAGAACATTCCAGTCGCCAATCCTTTTGTCCCACCCAAGAACACCTGGTTGGGTCAGGCGCCCCTTTCATAGGCCCTTTGGAAGACAGGGCTTCCAGAGAGGACCTGGCTTGGCAGAAATTCCTGCAGCCCAGAGTTTGGTCACCAAGAGCTCAGCCATCCAGCCCAGGGAGATTCTACCAGGAGCTCAGGTTCCTGGCAGAGCTAGGTTTTCTGGGTGTTCGAGACTTCTGAGTAATTTGGCCAGTAGCTTTTTCTCTCTCCTGCTGCCTGTGGGGAAATACACAGTGCCAGAGAGGCTGAGCAGAGTAGCTTCTCCCATAAGCATCCCTTTCCCAAAATGTGAGTGCCTTGGCAGGTGCTCCAAGCATGCGCAGGTTCCCCCACCCAGGCTAAACTGGGAATTAGGAAGACAGCTTCGCAGGCCCAGTGAGGAGAAGGTGGCCGGCCTTCCTCCCACTGCCTGCTTCTCCATTCTCCTCTTCCAGCCATCCCCAAGCAGCAGTTTGTGACGCCTGTGCGTGGATCATGCCTACTGCTCATGGGTGCCATGCCTGACCACAACCAGGCCAAGGTGGAGGGAAGATGAGGGGTGGTGCTTTGGGGCAGAGAACAGGGGACCTCTAAAGCACTCCCCTTTTTCACCACGATGAAAGATGCACTAGCTGCTTCCACGTGCACTGCCAGAAGTAGCGCTCAGACACGCTGCTGTGAGCCGGCCCCACCCACCCCCACCGAACGTTCGTCCTCACTGCCCCAGGCCCTGGCAGCCCCTGCTCTGCGGCTTCTCTCTGAGTTCGGTGCCTCTAGGGACCTCCTGTCAGTAGAATTGTGAGCGTTATCATCACACTGGATCGGGTCCTCTCAACCTTGTGGTGCGTCTCAAGTGTGAGAACCTCCTCTCTTTTAAGGCTAAATAGTGTTTGTATAGGTACCCTATAGTGATGCCTTCTCCGTTGCTATGGCAACACATCTGACAAAAGCAATTTAAGGGGAAAGGGTGTGTTTGGACTCCCAGTTTGAAGGCACAGTCCATCACAGCAGGGACCACACGGCAGTGGGAGCCTGAGGCTGCTGGTCACGTGATGTTCACAGTCAGGAAGCAGACAGATGAATGCTGGTGTGTGGGGAGCAGGAGAAGTCTCGAGGGAATGTGTATGGTTGACAGAAGCATGGCCATGTCAAGACCCTAGTGCTTCAGAACCATAGGGATGGCAGGGCTTCCCCGGTTCAGGCTCAGGGGAACAGCAACACTGTTGGGATGTTGACAGTGTGGGCAGAAAATACCAACCACAGATTTCTCGGGTGACTGCAGCCTGAGGCTGCTCCGCTAACCTGTCCACTGGTTTGTGCTGTGTTTAAACCTGCTCAAGTCTCCCAGCTGCTCTGCTGGGTCTCCATCAGAGGGCACAGCCCTCTTGATCCCAGCTTTACTGTGTCTGTGACTGTCATTCCAATTCCCCGTCACCCCAGTCAGGTCAGGCCCAAAGCCATGCAGGTCACAGCTCCGGTGCTCAGCTCACTTTCTCCTTTTTATCATTCTTTGACACCAGCCTGTGGGGTGGGGCTGCCCACATTCAGGGTGAGCCTTCCTTCCTCGCTTAAACCTCTCTGAAAATACCCACGTAGGCACACCCAGCAGTGTGTTTCCATGGTGATTGTAAATCCTGAGATTGATGTTGGATGAACCATCGCACACTCTGTTCTCTGGTTGGTTGTTTACTTTCAGTATGTGTCTGAGGACGACCAGCAGAGGTGGCGTCTCTTTTTTCATTATGCGGGTCCCAGGCATCAAATTCATCAGGCTTGGAAGCCAGTGCCGTTACCCGAGTCCCAGCCGCACACTGTATTCTGTCTGTTTGCTTTCCACCAGTGGACACTTGTCTGTGCCCAGTTTCTGGCAACTGGCAGCCACGTGCTTGGGCACATCTGCTGGCCCCAGTCCCCACTTCCCATCCCCTTGGGTGACACTTTTCAGTTTCTTGTCAGTAAAGTGCTTGCTTTGTGAGCGTGGGGACCTAAGTCTGAATCAGGTATAGCCATGCGTATCTGTAACCCAGCCCTAAGAGGCAGAGATGGGAGTTCCCTGGCCAGCCAGCTCATCAAGCCAGTTGGTAAGCTTAGGTTCAACGAGCGAGCGACTGTCTCCAAAACTAAGATGGCGAGTGATACTGGAGGACTGCCTCCTGATATCTACCTCCAGTCTCCACATGCTTGCTCATACATGTATGTACACTGAACACACACACACACACATACACTAAACACACTACACACACACACACTACAACATGCTTGCTCATACTAGTATGTACACTGAACACACACATACACACACTACACACACACACACACACACATACTACACACACAGAGACTCTCTTCCCACACACATCACACATACTCTGCAGTTTGTACATACACACTCCACACACACTCTACACATATATGCATTTCATACACATTATACACACATACACACTCCACACACATACACACTTCACACACACACTCCACATACACACACACTAAACACAGACTACATATACACACTACCCAAACTACATACACACACTACACATGTACACTACACAGAAACTACATACACACATACTACACTACACACAAACATTACACTACACACACACACGTCATACCACAGAGCCTCACCTGGGCCGTTCTTTTGTGCACTCATTGACCCTCATGCCCTCTTCCCTCTCCCAGAATGCCTTGTGCCCTCCACACTCCTCAAAGCTGCCAGGGTTGCTCCCCTGCCTCCACCTCCAGGATAAGGCCATCACAGGCCACGCCCCGGTTCTCTAACCAGCTTCCTTGGGTGTGGCCTGTCCTCACGCCTTCCTTGGTGGCACTGACCCAAAGAGATGTTGGCCCATAACATAAAGTAGGTCCGTGTCCCTCTACTACCACAGGGGATGGAGGCTGGGACCCCAGGCAGGGATCCCCAAATCTGCAAATGCCTGGAGCTTATGTGTGTGGAGTAGCATGTTGTTTGCACAGAACCTACATAGGACTCATAGACTCTCATATGTACAGATGCTGTGAAGATAGCTGCTGTGTGTGCTGTTTACCGGGTAGTGACCAAAAAGAGAGTCTGTACGAGTTCAGGGGACATGTGATATTTTTTTACAAAATATTTTCTTGGTGTGTGGGGGAGGGGCTGAGGACCAGGGCTTTGTATGTGCTAGACAGATTTTCTGTCACTGAGCTATACCCCGGTCCTTTTCCAAATGTTTTCAACCCGTGCTTGGTTGACTCCAAGGGTACAGAACTGATAAACACAGAGGCCAGTTATATCCCGAAACGGCATCTACAGACCATGTGGGAAGAGTCATCAATTGTGTATAGTCATAGAAATGGGGTTTCGGGGAACAGTCACCAAACACTGTAGAGAGACCTTGGGGTGGCCCGGACCAGGTTGTGACTCTGCTTGTCAGTGTTTTATGAGTTGTTTGTCTTTGTTTATGTGTGTGTGTGCATGTGCACACATGACATGGAGTACCCATGGAGGTCAGAGAACAAGGTTATCTGTCCCTCTGCCTTCCACCTAGTTTGAGCCAGAGTCTCTTGTGATTCGTCACTGCACACACCAGGCTAACTGAGCCATGTACTTCCAGGGACTCCCTTGTCTGCCTCCAGTCTCGTCCTAGGAACACTGGGGTGACAGACATGTGCCACCGTGTCTGACTTCATGTGTGATGTAGGGACTGAAACTCAGGTCTCCACTCTTGCATGGCAAATCTTTTACCCACTGAGCCTTCTCCCTGGCCCTATTTTGTGAATTTTCAACCACACAAAAAATGAATATATTTATTATTTGCAAGTATCAATCAACTAACAAATACAGAGGGGTGATTTAATATAAAATTACTTGCAGTCTGAAGTCATTTCCACAGGACACCAGGAGGGGAGCTGAACTGAGTGATTAATCAGCAAGCTATGTTTCTGTTCCTCTGGGGGCCGTGTCTCACGGTAGGGCAAATGAAAGGGGCTGTTGCTTTTCGTCATGCCTTGATGAGCTCATGGATTAATCCCCATGGGACTGTCCGATCGCTCTCCCACCCCCAGGACCTCTTCTCCCAATGGCTGGTCTCCTCTGCTCTGCCACTGAACAACCCACATGGTGCTGGTTCGACGTGGTCGCTTCATCCTCTGTCGATGGGAAGCTGCATGGGCGCCATGCCCAGTGTCCTGAGGTCAGGGGAGATGGTCAGAAGGTTTTATAGAATAGAAAAAAATGTTTTCTGAGGTTAGCTTAGTTCAGGTAACTCTGGAGAGTGGATCTCTGTGGGAGAAGATCCATACAGTGTGAGAATACTCCCATGGTACACGGTCCATTCCTGAAGCTACACAAATGTCTCACTGTCTAATTCCAGAACTTGCCATGTCCCCAAAGAGAAACCCCATGCCAGCTAGCCATATTCCTTGACCCCTTAGGCCACAGCAACCGTGGGTCTATTTTCTCTCTCTTGATTGGCTAATCTGGATGTTTCATACAAATGGAATCATACTGTGTCTGCCTTTTTCTTCTTTTTTTAACATGGCTGCTAGGGTTCCAAATCCTCACACTTGCTCACCCAGCATGCTGTGTCCCCAGCCTTTGGGCTAATCTTGGTGGCGCTGTGAGATGTCTCCTCATCTCTTTGTCTTGTGTGGGGGAGTCTGGCTATCCTGGGTTGCATCTCAGATGTTTGCCTGATCCCCCTCATGTTGGATTATTAGGAACCCATTGACTCAACACCAGGGCTTGCATCTGACCCTTGGTTCTGCTTCATTTGTCGGTGTTTTCCCCGTACAATAGGACGATACCATCACAATGACTGTGGCTTTGTAAGTTCTTGGGTTTAGGAAGATCCTGCTCCCCTGTTTACTTATGTCCTGACTCCTCCAAATCCTTTGTGTTTCCATGTACAATTTACTGTCAACCTGTCGATGTTTGCAGAAAGGCGGCTGAAATTGTTACCAGGTTGCTTTGTCCCTGGATGGATGCTGGGTAGCTCCGTCACCCAGAAGGGAGCTTCCCCAGATTTTTATAACCAGTGCGTGGCCCTGCTGACACCTTGGTCTCCCCTTCCTGGTCCCCAGAACTGTGAAGATTCTCTCTTGTGGTTTCCAGCTGGCTCTGGTGGCTGTTTCTAACCACAGCCCTAGGAAACAAATTAGGGAAAAGAGAGAAGAGCCTGACCGACTGAGGAGCCGCGCCCACAGGGGTCCTGGTGACCATGGGGACTGCAGGCCGTTTCTGAACTGGGTGTGCAGAGTGAATGGAGCAGTGACATCTTCACCCCAGAGGTGTTATTTGGACAGGGTTGGCTCCCCTCCTGACTAGGTTCTCGACTCGGCAAGACCAGTCTCCTGAGTCACGTGGCCGCCCATCCTGTGCTGCATTTTCCCATGTGTGACATGTGGAGACATTCTTGGTGTCTTTCGTTCATGAACAGGGTTGGCAGAGTCACTCCGGTTTGGTGTCAGAAGGTCTCAGCCTCAGGGGAATGGAGACCCACAGCCCTGGCAACAGCTTAGTGTCTCTACATGCCTCCCCCTTCTTTGCTTCTTGCGTCTGAGACAAGGTCTTATGTGGCCCAGGCTTGAGCTATGTAGCTGAAGATGACCTTGAACTCCTGATCCTCCTGCCTCCACCTCCCCTGGAGCTGGGATTGCAGGCCTGGCTCCTTTTCCTCCTTTTCTAAATTATCGTTTTGTTTTCTAATATAAATGGAAATTCAGGCTTCCTGTAAAACAAACAACAAAGATAAGAATATAGCAGATTAGCTTAGTGTTTCTGACAATCAAAATGATACACTGTTCCCATCAGGAAACCTGAGCAGATGAAGAAGATGGGAACAAAGCCTAATTGTGCCACCTAGAGCCATCCGTTGTTGTAACCCTCACAGCCTAAATATGCACATAGATCGGTAAGGTTGTATTATATATGGAGCCATGGTGACAGCACTGAATCTCATGTTCCTCGTTTGACGTATACGATGACATTTTCTCTGGTTATTAAATACTTTTGTGAAACTTTTTATAACAGCTTAGTGATGTGGTACCATATGATGTAGCATGAGTCTTAAAAGTTCTTATTAATAAAATCAAACCTGAGGCCAGTTACTGGGGTGAACACTGGAAGGTCAGAGAGACAGAATAAGCCACAGCTATCTCACCTCGCTGAATCCTCAGCTGGTCTTGTTTCCTCAGACTGGATGCCCCGAGCCCTCATCCAGAATGGGTCTCAGCTGAACTGCTGCTAGAAGCCTGAAAGCTTAACCAGGCCAAATGTTTCTCCAGGCCAAAGGCTTCTCCAGGCCAAAGGCCTCTCTAGGGCAAATGCCTCTAGTTTCTGGTCCTCACGCCTTATATACCTTTCTGCTTTCTACCACCACTCCCTGGGATTAAAGGCTGACTTTCTGGGATTAAAGGTGTGTATCACCGTGCCTGGCCGTTTCCAATGTGGCCTTGAACTCACAGAGATCCAGAGGGATTTCTGTCTCTGGAATGCTAGGATTAAAGGCGTATGCTACCACTGCCTAACCTCTATGTTTAATATTGTGGCTGTCCTGTTCTCTGACCCCAGATAAGTTTATTAGCATACACAATATTTTGGGGAACACAATACCACCACAATATGACCTTGCCATGATATATGAAATAACTCCTCATGCTTAGAAATTTGGTAGTGACCCTAGGTTGATATTGGTGGGTGTTTGAAAACTTCTGTTGGGGGCTGGAGAAGTGGCTCAGAGGGTTAAGAGCACTGGCTGCTCTTCCAGAGGATCCAAGTTTGTTTCCCAGCACCCATGTCAGGCAGCTCACAACCGCCTACTGTAACTCCAGCTCCAGGGAAACTGATGCCCTGTCTGGACTCTGCAGGCACTGCATTCATGTAGGACACACACACACACACACACACACACACACACACACACACACACATGCACACGCGCCTAATTAAAAATAAAGTAAATCAGTCTGGGGAGACCCAGGTTTGATTCCCAGCACCTACATGGCAACTCATAACCATCTGTGACTGCAGTTCCAGGGTCAGTACCTTCTTCTGGCTTCTGAGGGCACCATACGTGCACATAGTGCACAGACATACATGCAGGCAAAACACTCCTACATATAAAATAAAAATTAAAAACTAGATACAATTATAAAAAATAAAATAAATCTAAAAGCTCCATTGGACTGTAATTGCCTTTCAGTAACCTTTGCATTTTGAAGTGTGCAGTTTGGCAGTTTGGTATCTATGGTACTTGGCTCTACAGCCTCACCGAATCCCAGATGCACATCCTTCTTGGTTTCCTGATACCTTCCCTGTCCCTGTCCCGAGTGACTCACCTACAACCTGGCAACAATGATGCAGAGCAGTCCAGAGGCACAGGCAACAGAAGGAAAAATAGGCAAACCAGAATTGGAAGTTTTTTTTTTTTTTTTTTAAGTTTGTGCTTGTATTCAAGGAATCATCGAGGGCAGAGCAGACAGACAAACAGACAAATGTGGTCTGCACACGCCATGGAATGTCGCTCAGCCTTGGAGGGGAGTAGGGTCAGACTCATGGTGCCTCGTGGACCAGCCTTGTGTGCTCAATGGAACACTCTTGTGGCAGAAGGCTAAGAGCGGCGTCAGCCCCCCAGATGGGGCTCTTAGAGCAGCCAAGTCACGTACACAGTAGGATGATGTTGCAGGAGACCCAGAAAGCAAGGTGATGGTAAATAATTTCATAGCTATCATAGCGCCTGTTTTATACACCCAAGTCTTCTGGAGGAGGCAGGTAGCGACTGCATAGTGCTGTGATTGACTTAGTACCACTGAGCACTACTCTAAAAATGCTTAAGGGAGGGGGTTGGAGAGATGGTTTGGTGGTTAAGAGTACTGGATGTTCTTGCAGAGGGCCTGGGTTCAATTCCCAGCACCCACATAAGAGTTCACAACTGTCTGTAACTCCAGTTCTTGGAGATCCAGTGCCCTCCTTTGACCTTTTCAGGTACCAGGCATGCATGTGGTGTGCAGATATACATACAGGCAAAACACATAAAGTAAAATAAACAAATCTAAATAATGCTTACAGAGAAAACTTTATGATATTTTGACACAACAACAACAAAATTGGAAGTCAGGTCTGTACTAACAGCCCCGTGGTTCCAGCTACTCAGGAGGCTGACACAGGAAGGCTGAAACTTCAAAACAGCCTGGGAAACTCAGTAAGCCCCTGTCTCAGAGTACAAAGTAAAAAGAGGGCTGGGGTATAGCTCTGTGGGAGAGTGCTTGCCTAAGGATGTGGGTCCGATCCCCAGTAACACACACACACACACACACACACACACACACACACACACACACACA